>CM028688.1:14143984-14277734 GCA_016771965.1 Brassica carinata
TCTAAGAAAACAGAGACAAAGATGAAATGAATCTTCACCTTATCAGCGATATCAAGCAGCTCAGCAGCAGTTCCAACATCAGCAGCTAAGCAGAGATTAGTCTTCTTCTCCACCATAACCTCAAACAGCTTCTTCCCCATCACATTCTTCCCCATCTCCGACCTCTCCTTAAACCCCAAAGCCTTCACCTTCGGTTTCTCCACACTAACCCTACGATTCTCCTCCAAAAACTTAAGCAAATTCGCTTCAACCTCCTCCTCAATCTTCCCCTTCTCCCTCAACACCCTAACCATATCCGTCAACCTAATCATCGAATGCAACCTAATCCCATTCTCCTCCAGATTCTCCCTCCCACCCTGCTCCCTATCGATCAACACCACCGCGTCCCTCACCTTAAGCCCGACCCCGCGGAGAGGCGCCGCCGTCTCCAGCACAGACCCCCCGCTGGTCACGAGATCCTCGATCACGAGGCAAGTCTGGTCCTTCTCGAAGACCCCTTCGATGGCTTTCGAGGTGCCGTAGTCCTTGATCTCCTTGCGGCGCATGAGCATGGGGATGGAGTTGGCGACGGAGACGACGGTGGCGATCGGGAGGGCCGTGTAGGGGACGCCGCAGACGACGTCGTAGCGGGTGGAGGGTGGGAGGGAGGAGATTAGGGTGCGGGAGATGAGGGTGAGGAGGGAAGGGTGGGAGACGATGAGGCGGAGGTCGATGTAGACGGGGGAGTGGATTCCGGATTTGAGTTTGAAGTTTCCGAATTTGACGGCGCCGATCTCGTGGAGTTGGAGGATGAGTGACTCCATGGATGATGATGATGATAATGATGATGACATCTTGTTTGAGTGAGGCTTTGAGAGACGGACTTAGCCAGTGACTGCGAGCAAGAGAGTGTGTGCGCTTTTAAATACTTTAGGTTTTGTTTTGTGTTTCGGGTTTCAGTGTATTTTATACGATTTAGTTTCATTTACAGATTTATTTGAATCTTTAAGTATTTAATTGTAATACTTTAAATTTAACAAAATGTCTAAATTTTAATTGTGTTTACAATTTTAATTAAACTAGGAAAAGACTGAAATTTTAATAATATTTTAATTTTGAAAATATCTTTGATATTATTTTATAGCAGTGAGAAGTAAATGCATTTATTTAGTTAGCAATATTTCATCTGTTTTTAATTGAGTATATGTATTTTACACATATGAAAATGTATTAACATTGAATTATAAATGCATTATTTATATGATTAACTATTTTATATAATTTACAGTAACTTAATGAACATAATTAGTTTTCTTAATTGAAATATTACAATTATTAACTAATAAAAAAATTGAAACAACAATTAACTTGCAGGATCTTTTTTGTTATTTTTAAAATAATATGATTCATAATTCATATACACATTTGGAAGAAAAAAAACCCTTTTTGTGAATCCAGGACTTCATTTCCACATCAAAGGTTTAAGCAACTTTAATCTCAAGAAAATCATAAACAAAGACCAAGAGACATGATTCTGTTTCTAAAGTAGATATATAAAGATAAAGTGCAAAGGGAGATGCTGCTGATGATGACCATGAATTTGAAAAAGTTTTAAACTTTTTTTTTGAATCCAATGCTCCCCTTCCACATAACAAATGTTTAATTAAAACAACATTAATCTTAAGAAAATCATAAACAAAGACCAAGAGACATGATTCTGTTTCTAAAGTAGATATATAAAGATAAAGTGCAAAGGGAGATGCTGCTGATGATGACCATGAATTTGAAAAAGTTTTAAACTTTTTTTGAATCAATGCTCCCCTTCCACATAACAAATGTTTAATTAAAACAACATTAATCTTAAGAAAATCATAAACAAAGACCAAGAGACATGATTCTGTTTCTAAAGTAGATATATAAAGATAAAGTGCAAAGGGAGATGCTGCTGATGATGACCATGAATTTGAAAAAGTTTTAAACTTTTTTTGAATCAATGCTCCCCTTCCACATAACAAATGTTTAATTAAAACAACATTAATCTTAAGAAAATCATAAACAAAGACCAAGAGACATGATTCTGTTTCTAAAGTAGATATATAAAGATAAAGTGCAAAGGGAGATGCTGCTGATGATGACCATGAATTTGAAAAAGTTTTAAACTTTTTTTGAATCAATGCTCCCCTTCCACATAACAAATGTTTAATTAAAACAACATTAATCTTAAGAAAATCATAAACAAAGACCAAGAGACATGATTCTGTTTCTAAAGTAGATATATAAAGATAAAGTGCAAAGGGAGATGCTGCTGATGATGACCATGAATTTGAAAAAGTTTTAAACTTTTTTTTTGAATCCAATGCTCCCCTTCCACATAACAAATGTTTAATTAAAACAACATTAATCTTAAGAAAATCATAAATAAACACCAAAAGAAACATGTTCTGTCTTAAAAGGAGATATATAAAGTACAAAGAAAGATGATGCGGATGATGATGACCAGTAACACCAACCCATCCCCACATTATTACAAAATGTCACGGGTTGAAAGAAAAGGGTAACTAATCTAACATACAACAAAGACTCACTTTCACTCATGATCTACATCAAACCAGAAATAGAGGTAAGCCTTGGAATACATGACTCTAACACGCTGCAGAACCAAGTCTCCACTTGTGGAAACAGCCTTGGCACCTCCCTCGATCCTTGTCTGCAAAACACTCACACTGTTGCCTTTAATCTTTTCAACGACAGTTTCCTTCACTTCCACATGGCTCAACATATCTCCTCCTTCATCTCCAGCAGTGCTCACGATTGGGCAGGAGAGATGGTCCAAAGGGTTTGTTTCGCATTGAAGCACACATCCATCAATGGTTACCCTTCCGCTCCTATGAAGCAAGCAGCAACCAAGCTCGGCTTTCACTGTTAAGTTAGCAAGCTTGCAGGTTGATAGCAGTTCCAGGGCACTGCACAAGAAACCCAACAACAAAAAAGCCGTATACCAAAGAGTTTTCTTTGCAATAGATAAAGAAACATTACATGGCAACATAGAACAGGTCTAACAGGATGTCATATAACTATATAAGCAGCAACTTGTAGGACGCTACACCTACCACAAAGCACTATAAGAAAAAACTGCAGAACTGAAAAAATAATGACTTCAAAGGGAATATAAGCCTCCACACCTGTCTGAACCTCGAGAACAAACGAGGGTGGTTTCATCAGGAGTCTCGCCTCCACCAATCTAAACAAAACAAAGATGATAAGAAGCTGAAATACTGTAGATGCATTGAACATTGGTACTTATGCCTTAGCACCATACACCCATTTCCTCAGCAAAGAAGGTTAAATACTATTTCAGCTTCAGGACAAAGGCTTTCACTGAACTGAAATAAGAGAGGACATCGATAAGGCATCCTCTAAAATACTCAGTGCAGTTATGATTAAATGACTCTCATCCATATTATGCAAGTCCATCTATTCGTCATATGTCATATCAAACTTCCAATATCTTTTCATAACAGCTTACCAACTCCATAGGATTACTAATGACGAAAGAGGCGGAGAATCCCATAAACAGTGGATGGGAGACACAATTGAATCACAATAATCTTCTCAGACTTTGAAGTCAAACTGTCTATAAGCTGTCTTCAAGTTTTAGTTTGGTACATAAAATGAGGCATTTTTTTCTTTGGGTCTCTTTAATGTATATTAATCTCTGATGCCAAGAGCTACCGCACGGAATGGATCTCCATCCTCTCATCATAGTAGAAAGTGGCTATTCGTTCACATGCTTTGGGATACTAAACATTGGTTTATAAACTACGATGAAGTTAGATAAACTAATTTTCTACTTTTTTGGTTCTGTTGAAAATGTAGAACATAAAAAGATTCACATTCCTACTCCTAGAGAAATGCAAAAAAAACTCCGATGAAACATCAAACAGTTAGACTAGACATATATGATAAGACATACCAGGCAAAGAGGCTTTTTAATCTGAATATTAGAAACGAGATGATTGCCACCAGCTCCTATCAAAATGGTATCACCAGGTCTAGAGGTGATAATTTTGTCAGGTACTTTGTGGACGATTCTATTACTACCAAAGATAATATTCACAAACCTCGCTGCAGATACGGCAGACTCAATGTTGGGGAAAACTCCAGGCTGGGATAAATCCTTCACAAAACGGTCAACGCGTAGCCACAAGCGAGGGTGACACGCCAGATATCGCCATCTGTGGCAAACGAGTGCTGTGTTATACCTATCTGCAAACTCAGACGAGACACACACAAAAAAAAAGCACTGAAACAGACTGTTGCACAACAAAAAATGCCAAGCCAATCAAGAAAGTCGAGTCTCATACAAAAAAAAAAAGAAGTCTTCCACATAACAGAAATACAGATCAAAACATACAAATTCAAAACAAAAAAAAAAGAAAGCACTGAAAGAGACTGTAACAAAAAATGCGAAGTCAATCAAGAAAGTCAAATCTCATACAAACATAAAATATGAAATCTTCCAAGCCCACATAACAAAAATAGAGATAAAAACATACAAATTTAAACAAAAAGCACTGGAACATACTGTAATGCGCAACAAAAAATGAAACCTTCCAAGCTTCCACATTACACAAATACAGGTAAAAACATACAAATCCAATAAATAAAAAAGCACTGAGACAGGCTGTGATGATGTGCAACAAAAATGTCAAGTCAAATGAATAAAGTTAAGTCTCATACAAAACAAAACAAAACAAATGAAATTTTCCAAGCTCCCCACATAACAAAAATACAGATAAAAAAACATACAAACTAAACAAAAGCTGTCTTGCAAGTAATATTACATTGATACAAAGCACACACACCAAGCCTAGAGGAATCATTCATTCTAGAAACCGTGTTTGAGTTATACCAATTGTGATTGGAATAGGAACTGGGGGAGTCTAAAAAGCTGCAACCTTTACAGAACCGTAATTGAGTCGATGATATAATTAACAATCATCAACAATAAAATCCATCAAGAGATCAGTAAGAGGAACCAAGTTTACCTGGAATTGGAGATAGGAAGCTGAGGATGTGCATGAGGCAACCATCATCGAGATTGTTAAGAGATGTGAGAGACTCAGGTTTCGTTCTCTTCTTCATCCTCGGTTCACCAATTCGCTTTGTGATCTCAGGAATCTCCATGGAAGCATGAACCCTAAAATCCTCGCCGACTCAATTTGATTCAATTTGATTCTAACGTCAAAGCAAGCGGTTTGACTTTTTAATCTTTAGTAGTTTTTATTGTTAATCAGTTTTGGTTCCATCTTAAAACAGCGACCAAAGCATCCTCACCGTTGGTTGTTTCAAGTAGTGGACTGTACAATTTACACCTAAAATACTAATTATATTTGATTTTAAAATTACTAAATACTTTAAGATATTATTTTGAAACTGAATTATCCAGAAAATATATTATTTAATTCTATCTGAAATATTTAAAATTACTAAATTACCCAAAAAAATTTGAATTAATCATGAATGCTTGTATCTAAAACTTAAATTTATTCGAATTATCTGATATTTTATTAAAAAATCTGTTTTTGGAATAATTTTTTTTTAAAATTAAATTTAGAATAAAAATCGGACAATAATCGGTTTTAACATTGTCATTCGAGACAAATCAAAAACTGAAATAAGTAAAATCAAAACTGAACAGGTTTTAAATTTCTACAATTGAAAACCAAAAAACCAAACAGAACCAAACCAGCCCAAATAAAATAATAAAATCAGAGACTAGCTTAAAATGGCTTAAAGACAAAAACCTTTTCTTCTCTCAACTGCAAAACTCAATCGGTGAAAGAGGAAGCTAATGGAGGAGGTAATGTCAGTAGAATGGTCCTCTGAGATCGGTGTGTCGACGTTTGACGACGGGACTCACAGCCACTGCATCGCGAAGACGGAGGACAAAGGTGGAGTCGAGAGCAAGAGGCTTTACTTGGCTCGCACGACAGCTCTCGAGATGCTCCGCGACAGAGGCTACCAGGTTTCAGACGCCGAGCTCTCCCTCTCTCTCTCGGAGTTTCGTTCTGGTTTTGGAGAGAAGCCAGACCTCGAACGCCTCCGTATCTGCGTGCCTCTCCGCTCAAACCCCATGAAAAAGGTTTAAGCTTTTTTTCTCTCTTTTCACCTCTGTTTTCGATTTGGGTGTTAACAGTTTGGGACTGAAACAGATGAAAACATGAAAAAGGCATCGACTTTTTTTTTTGATTATGGGTTTGATTTTGGTTTGGGTTTGCCTTCAAACACAAGAAAGTTTGAGTGAGAAAGGCGTAGACTTTTTCGATCTAGAGTTTAGGTTTGGGTTTGTCTTCAAACCCATGAAAGCTTGAGAAAGGCGACCACTTTTTTTCTATTTAGAGTTTTACATTTGGTTTGGTTTGCCTTCAAACACAGGAAAGGCTTAAACTTTTGGGGATTTAGGGGTTTACATTTGGGGTTTGTCTTCAAACACAGGAAAGGAGTAAACTTTTTGCCTTCAAACACAGGAAAGGTGGAGACTTTTTCCATTTAGGGTTTTATATTTGGTTTGGGTTTGCCTTTAAACAGAGGAAATTTTGCAAAAGGTTTAGACTTTTTGGTTCCAGTGCACTTTTAAATGACTGATGATAAGTATAGGGGTTGATCAGAGATTAATGGTGAAACTGTGAGTTGGGTTTCTTTTTCTTTCCATTGATTTGTGGTTTGCTTAATGTAGATGTGTGTCTTGTCCTTGTATCTCAGTGGCAGATTGAGATGAGAAATGCCATTCTGTTTGAAACAGCAAGTTGAGATGAGAAGTGTCAACACACGTTTTTCACATGTTTTACCTGTTTTCCAGCAAGCTTATCTCTCAGTTTTGATACTGAAATGTTTTTTTTTTTAAACGCAGATACTTGTTGTGTTCATGGGGTCTGAACCAGTCACAGTGAAAACAGTCCGTGCTATTCACAGTCAGGTTTCCAGCACTGTCGGCTTGCATGGGCTGATTCTCGTTTTGCAGAGCAAAATGAATCACTTCGCTCAGAAGGAACTGGCAACCTTTCCTTGTACTGTTGAAACTTTCCCGGTAAGCCGTTCTCCCTTTTGCTGGATTCATGTCTTAGATGGATCATGAAACTGATGATACCTGACTTAACAATCATATGGATCATGAAAAACATTCTAAAGAAAGCAGTGCGATGGAGATACATGTTTCACTTTCATACTTAAGGGAACACTTAATATGTTTATTTCTGTGTCAACAGATAGGAGATATGTTGGTCAACATCACAAAGCACACTGGACAGCCAAAGATTGAGATTTTGACCAAAGAGGAGAAAGAAAAGTTGATGAGTGAGCATGCGCTTGAGGACAAACAGGTCTGGTTCAGTTCTGCACATAGCTTTCTCACCTTTGTATTCTGTGCATGTGTTAAATGGACTTTCTTTTCTTTTCGTTTTCAGATTCCCTTCTTGAAGGAGAAGGACAGTTTCGTGAGATACCATGGGTTGAAGAAGGGTCAGGTGGTGAAGATTACATACAGCAAAGAGCCTGTTGGGTGTTTCGTCACATACCGATGCATCGTCTGAAGAACATGCAGATTCATTGCAGCTTGAGACATTTTTTACTTCTGATGAAAAAAAAGACTGTTTCATAAGATCGTAGTACTTTAGTTTCAATTGTAATGAGATCTTGAACTTGAGCAAACAAACAAAAGTGTTTTCGAAATGTAGTGAGGTACTTGTAATTACAAAGAGGTTGGTTCTCAACAAGTAGAAAAAAAAAATCCAATTTAAGAGGAGATTGTTCTAAGAGATGATGAGTTAGGAAAGTTGCCTTTTTTCTTCAGTTCCCATCTTACAAGAAGCGGGTGATTCTGGTCCTTCCATATGCTTTGCCGCTGACATATCAAAAGGCCTATGGAAGAGCAAATGAGCCACAGTTCTGTCTGTATTATTGGTCACTGTTTCTGTGTCTACCATCCCGGCAAATCTGTAAGAGCTAGCTATTTAACAAAGAATTATGACAGTACATAGAGTAATGTTATAGCACCATTAACCCAGGTGCTTAAAGGAGTGCTTAATGGGGTGCTTAAGGAATTTGGGAAAAATCAGTGCTTATTTAAGCTGCAGAAGAAGCGTTGGTTGGTTGGGTTTTTGTACTATTCGCGGTTCACATTACATGTGGCGGTCCGCGATTGATTTTTTTTTTTTAAAATCAAACAAAAATATTTAAAAAAAAAAAGCACCCTAAATTGGGTTTGTGCTTTAATCATGCTCTTAATGCATATGCTTGCAGCATCCATATGGGCCCTTTCTAGGTAACTTAAATCATTTAGAATAATTAAAATAGATATTATGCAAACAAACAAAAATGTAAACCATTTAAAATACAAAAGAATGAAACAACTACTTGGCACATAGACTAATTTTTTTTATTCTATTTTTGTCACAGCACACATAGACTACTAAGAAAAGAAGATTATATAGAACATCACACTTACTCGATTAGGTCAATTTGTGAGTGGGCTTTCAAAAGCCCAATTAATCGTCAGATTACTTTATTATTAATCGAAATAAACCGACTCATCGGTTTAGGCAGTCGATTAATTATAACAGTCTGGTTAAGTTCACCGATTTGGTGCTCATAATCCAAACGGAGGGTGAGACAGCTGAGTTTTTAAGGTGGCTTGCATAAAGGGTTACGAAAACCCTACGACAACCCTAATTCCTCTCTCTCTCTCTCTCTCTCTCTCTGGAGAAAGTTTTCTCCATTGGCATCTCACAGGTTTGTCTCCAACCTCAAATTGAATATTTTGATAACAACTCGTAACTCACAGGTCGTTGTGTATATAGAGATCTGCAAAAAGAACACAACTTTTCATGATTTATGTATATATTGATTTTGGTTTTGATTTCTCGTTGATAGATGCATTTAATTTAAGCTAAGAAAGGAAAAAACTTTACACGATTTTGATTTGCTCATCAGCTTCTTTGTTATATTGATTTGTCTTATGTCCGATACTAAGTAAGCAGAGGGGAAGCAAAGTTAGCAAGTACAATGCAGGAGACCGGAGAAAGTGATGTTTTCATCACTGTGAGTGAAAAGAAAAAGGGAAGAAAAGGTCTTGAGGCGACAGAGGATTCGAAGGATGCATTCACTGTTGTTATTGGAAGCAAGACATGTGTGCTTGAAGGAGAAGACACTGCTGCTGCTAATGCTAATGTTAAGGATATAACAGTGGAGTCTTTCTCTGTCTCTGCTCGAGGTAAAGAGCTTCTGAAGGACGCAACTGTGAAGATCTCACATGGGAAAAAGTATGGATTGGTTGGGCCTAATGGGATGGGGAAGTCTACACTGTTGAAGCTTCTAGCGTGGAGGAAGATCCCAGTTCCCAAGAATATCGATGTTCTTTACGTTGAGCAAGAGGTGGTTGGTGATGACAAGACTGCTTTGCAAGCTGTTGTTTCTGCCAATGAAGAGTTGGTTAAGCTACGAGAAGAAGCTGAAGCTCTGCAGAATTCAAACGGTGAAGATGATACTGGAGAAAAGCTCGCTGAGGTGTATGAGAGGCTACAGATGTTGGGGTCAGATGCTGCTGAAGCACAGGCTTCCAAGATTCTCGCGGGGTTAGGTTTCACGAAAGAGATGCAAGTGCGTGCAACCGAGTCGTTCAGTGGTGGATGGAGGATGAGAATATCGTTGGCTAGAGCTTTGTTTGTGCAGCCTACTCTTTTGCTGTTAGATGAACCCACCAACCATCTCGACCTGAGAGCTGTTCTGTGGTTAGAGGAGTACTTGTGTCTCTGGAAGAAGACGCTGGTTGTTGTTTCACATGACCGTGACTTCCTCAACACTGTCTGCACCGATATAATCCATTTGCATGACAAGAAACTCCACTTGTATCGTGGTAACTACGATGGTTTCGAGACTGGTTATGAGCAGAAGCGCAAGGAGATGAACAAGAAGTTTGAGATTCACGAGAAACAGGTTAAAGCAGCAAAGAGATCTGGAAACCGTGCTCAGCAGGAGAAGGTAAAGGACAAGGCCAAGTTTGCTGCGAAGAAAGAAGCATCCAAGAGAAAGGGGAAGGGTAAGGAGGTGGATGAAGAAGGCCCAGCACCTGAAGCTCCGAGAGAGTGGAGAGATTATAGGGTGAAGTTTCACTTTCCAGAACCAACTGAGCTCACTCCTCCTCTGATGCAGTTGCTTGAAGTTAGCTTCTGCTACCCCGACAGGCCGGATTTCAAGCTCTCAGATGTTGATGTGGGTATAGATATGGGTACAAGGGTTGCTATAGTTGGGCCTAACGGAGCTGGAAAGTCTACTCTTCTGAACCTTCTTGCTGGAGACTTGGTTCCAACGGAGGGTGAAGTGAGAAGTAGCCAAAAGCTGAGGATTGGCAGATACTCACAACACTTTGTTGACTTGTTAACAATGAGTGAAACACCTGTCCAGTATCTTCTCCGTCTTTATCCTAACCCTCACCAAGTGGGAAGTGCCAAAACCCCAGAAGAGGCGGTGCGTGCGAAGCTAGGCAAGTTTGGGCTACCAGGTCACAACCACGAAACTCCAATAGTCAACCTGTCTGGTGGACAGAAAGCTAGAGTTGTGTTGACCTCGATCTCAATGTTCAAGCCACACATTTTGCTTCTCGACGAGCCTACGAATCACTTAGACATGCAGAGTATAGATGCGTTGGCAGATGCATTAGATGAGTTCAGTGGAGGAGTTGTGCTGGTGAGTCATGACTCGAGACTCATATCACGCGTGTGTGAGGATGAGGAGAAGAGTCAGATTTGGGTTGTGGAAGATGGAACAGTTTCTTTCTTTGATGGCACGTTTGAAGAGTACAAAGAAGATCTCCAAAGACAAATCAGAGAAGAGGTTGATGATGAGTGATGTTTTGCTGTTGGCTTCTCAAGGTAGAACTCAAACTCCTTGAAAAGTTTTGGACAGCTTTTATTTTTAGACATTTGTGTTTTCATTATGTGGATGCGTCAATGGCATGACACCATGTTATGTTTTTTTGGGGTGGAAGAAAGGAGAAGATGTGTTTGTTTTCATGTTTTCTCATGAGTGTGTTTTCATTACAGCATAATTTAGTTAAGTTGTCTATCTGAAAATTTTCATTAGTGCTTTATCAGCAACAAAGATCCCTTTGATTAAGTTGTCCCAACAAAAGAGAGATCAGTCACTGTATGCAACAGCCTCAAGCTCTCTCCATAATTGTCTTACCTCATTAGCAAAAATAAGCAATTTATTGGATTCATTTAGTCTAAAAATTCCAACTGTATTCATGCAAACTGAAGTAAAGCTTAAACGATCGATAGAGAATCTCCTCGGTTATCAAACACTGGTGATTAAATTGGTTTACTTAACAGAAGAAAGCAACGACTACAAGAGTATGCAAAGACAACATTTGCTAAGCATAAAGAGTTCAAATTTAACTCATGTACACCTGAAGATGTCCAATAAAAGGCAACACTAGCAACAGAACTAAGAAAAAGAAAAGCAGTTCAAGAGACTTGACAAAACACCAACATGATAAGCTACTAACTAGCAGATCACATAACCCTCAGTGCTTACGAAACAAAATTCACTCGTTGGTGGTTTTGTTGATGAGAGACTTGTGGATGTGAGGGATGACACCACCTCCGGCAATGGTTCCTTTGATGAGCGTGTCAAGCTCCTCATCTCCTCTGATTGCCAGCTGCAAATGCCTTGGAGTTATCCTCTTCACTTTCAGATCCTTGCTTGCGTTTCCAGCTAACTCAAGAACTTCTGCAGTCAGGTACTCTAGAATCGAAGCCGTGTAAACAGCAGCAGTGGCACCAACTCTTCCATGTGCTGAAACCCTGGTCTTGAGTTGCCTATGAATACGACCCACCGGAAACTGAAATAAGAAAAGAAGCAGCATCCAAGTAAGTGATACGTTTATACAACAAAAATAAAGAGAACCTAAAACCCATCATGCAATACAAAATCAAAACAGAGCAGAAGATGCCTAGTTAGCAACAAGACTCTAGGATTGCTTTATATACTTTTATCTGCTAAAGAGCTTCATTCATCTAGTTGTCCTAGACTTATCACAACCTTATACGTCATTAACATCACAAGGGCACTTCCATGAATTCAAATATATCAAGAAAATAGTCAAATGAAAAGCCTTGGATTTAGAACAAGTGTCTTTAGACAGTACACAACAAACAGTTTCATTACAATTGTATAACCTTCGGATCTAATCACATACGAAAATAACAAGACCTCACGAGTACAGAAAGTAAACTTTAGGTTAATAGAGTCTCTGGGGCCTTCTAAGATACTAGCTAGACAATTTGGTGGCTCCAAACACATGACAAAACAGTAATGCATACTGAGATATATATACACAACAAGCAACCACAACAGCCACACATCAACGCAAGTAAGTACATGGTAAAGGAAACAACTTTACTTTCCAAATCACAAGAACAAACATCAAAAGGATTCGAATTTCAAGAAACCCAAGAAGCTAGGGTTAGAGGGGGGGATCACCTGAATACCGGCACGAGCAGATCGAGAGATGGGTTTCATCTTGCCCTTGTCTTTGTCCTTGTTAGTAGCCATCGTCTTTGCAGCTACGAGCCCTTTCCCTCCCTTGCCTGCCATGTTCTCTCGCTCACGATTTGGTGTTCTAGATCCCTACCAAGCAACAACAAGAAAAAAAAAATTCAGATCTAATTGAAAAGAATCGGAGAATCTAGAAGACGACTACCCTAAACAACACAAGATCTGAAGGGTTTTGGATGAGAATCGTGACCAGATCCAAGATCGAATAGAGAGAGAGAGAAGTAGAGTACCTGAGACGACGAGGAGAGGCGATGAAACGAAATCTGGTTGCGTTGAATGGGATGGGAGTTATAAAGTTGGAAGTTTGGTGGGAGTTTTGAAATATTTTAAAAATCTTGGGGGGAACCTTTTTTAGGCTTGGCGGTTACAATTTTGCTTTGGGGTTTTCTAGAAAAAAAAAAGGGTTTCTAGATATTGCGGTTATACCCTCCATTTATCAGAAGACTTTTAATGCGCTACAATTATATCATTTTCTATCAAAACTTTCCCAAAGTCAATTATAATATAGCATCTAGATTTGTTTCCAAATTAAAATCAGGATATTTTTATTTTAAGATCTAAACATCCGAATCAAGATTCTTTAATGTATACACAAAGAAGGAAAATTACCATGTAAAATTATAATAAAATACTTTTTGTGATCTCAAATGCATGTGGTTTAGCAAAAGTTTATTTTTGCTAATAATGTAAATAAAAATGAGAATGTTCAGATATACAAGCTATCGGAAGGCTGGACCTTGGCAAAAAAGGATAAAAAAACAAGGGTACATGATTGTAGTAACATTCCAAAGCTGCTAAGAAAATTAAGAGAGCCATTGAAGCATTAAGCCTACAAAGCGCTTTCTTCCCCTTTCTTGCTGTGATGACGTTTCGAACCCCACGATCAATGAGCTTGACAAAGGTACATGGTAGGATTGTTGTGCCATTGTTCCTCTGTTTCCAAATGTGGAAGATCGTGACCTAAGAAGCGAGCATCTTGAGCGTTGAGGATGGTTTTGAATGAGGCGGTGTCGGTGCTGGTCGTCGTTGGATCCATGACATCAGTTCTGACCGTTGAATTAAACTTGGAGATCAAGCTATTACTTTCCTAATGAGTTGTGAAAAAGAAAGTTAATATATTGAGAGTTATCTATATATATATATATATAATCTAATAAGTTTAGGAAAGTGAGAATTATATATAAAGAGTTGCAAGAGTGTTGCATCCCTTAAGAGAGATTGTGAGAAGTTTAAGTTTTTGAGTTAGTTTTCTTAAGCAATAAAGAGTTGAGAGAATTGAGATTAAGTGTTTGATTCAATATTTGGTATCAGAGTCATAAACCAAATTGAATTGAGCATGATTTTTCTAACGTTATGGAAGAGATTGTTTCAACATCTAGAAACACGAAGGGAGGCCCTTCGAACACACAATGTCCGCTTTTTAATGATACCAATTATACGGTGTGGATGATACGGATGAAGATAGCATTACAGGTTCATAAGGTGTGGGAGGCTGTCGATCCAGGCGAAGACGCAGGAGAAAAGAATGTTATCGCAAAAGCACTGCTGTTTCAGTCCATACCAGAATCGTTGATACTGCAGGTGAGAAACCTAGATACCGTAAAAGAAATATGGGACGCTATAAAGACAAGACATATAGGGGTTGTTCGAGTTAAAGAAGCACGGCCACAAACTCTGATGGCGGACTTTAATCGTTTGAAGATGAAGGAGACCAACTCGATCGATAGTTTTGTCGGCAAACTTGGAGAATTATCATCAAAATCAGCAGTCCTAAGAGAAAATATTGAAGAACCAAAGTTGGTGAAGAAGTTTCTTAACAGTTTACCAAGGAAGAAATATATACACAATATAGCTGCACTTGAGCAAGTCCTTGATCTGAAGACGACAATGTTTGAAGATATAGTGGAAAGACTAAAGGCATATGAAGAAAGAATCTACGAAGAAGAAGAAAAACAAGATCAAGAGCAAAGCAAACTTATGTATGCTAATGTAGACACGCAACCTCAACAACATCAAGAGAGATACGATGTTGTCACTGAGATTCACAAAAGAGGGGAATAGGTTTTCATTTTGAAAACTATAAAACCTCAGACCACCCTCTTCACGATTCATTCACTTCCTCCTAAAAAATAGGAGGTGTGTTGCATTCTTGTTCAAAGTCCATGGGTATATATATATAGTTTGATTATGTAGGGTTTAACCAAGTTATTAGCAAGAGTGATATGATAAATGATAATTTTCTCTTAACTATAGATTATTAATGTATATAACTTGATGTGATGAAGAAATATGGTAAATAACTGGTAATTAGCAATTTAGCAATACCTAATATTATTAACTTAGTGACCAAGAGTTTCCGCAAACTATCATATTATTTTGACTACATATTTGGCAAATATATAGACATCTTTCTATTAATAGGATGGAGGAATGATAATATATGGACAAAATCAAATTGACTTGATCGCGAAGTATATAAGCAATATTTTGTTAGTTATATCAAAATAAATATATATTTATATATACAGAGCACATCAAAATTGTATATCACGATATTCTATAAATTACCAAACATTAAACTTTTATAAATAACTAATATAATTCGAATTGACTCCTTATTAGAACCGGCCAAATTAAATTGTTTCATTAAATGTCCAGTACAATTATAACTTGAAGGATATAAATAATTTTAATGGATACAAAGCCCCATGGATGCTACAACATTTTTTTGGATGCTACAACATTATGTTCGTGATTTTTATACAAATCCTCATTGATAGGGACTGTTTGAATGTATGAATAGTTTATGCTGGTAGACTTGAATTTCTGCATTGACATTCTTCGCTTAGTTCACTTGGTAAGCTTGCAAGGTTTTTCCATGGAAATTTTAACTGCTTTGTTTGTTTCCGTAGGCTTCTAAATGAGCCTATATTAAAGATCTTTGAGAAAGATATTGTGAAGGTGACAAAAAGGACAAAGTGTATATCAGGTACTATTGTAGTTGAGATAATAATTTGATTAGCTGTTTTGTAGAAAATATGCCAAAAAAGTAATTAGTGATGAGTAGTTGTTATGTAGAAAGTGATGTTGTTTCTTTCAAAAAAAGAAAGTGATGTTGTATACAAAGATGTTGAATGAAAATTAATAAAAAAAAACTGTACCAAAAAAATTAGGTAGCTAGTCGCAATCATATGTAAATTTCCTAGAGAGTAAATGGTTTTTGAAGATGACTGTTTCAATGTTAGACGTTTAATTGGACTGTTTTAATGTACAGTTAATAAATTTATCTAGGAAAAATATATTAGACTATTGTTCAAAGTCATTCTAAGAATGCCACATAAACAATAAAAATATGTGTAGAGATGACATTTAAACAAGTTCATTTTGTAATTAATACAAAATTGAGATTACAATTTTTTTTTTAAATCCTCAAATAATATATAAGAGATTGCAGGTGATCAGTGAAGCAGTGCGACTCCAAATCTCTAGAGAAGACGATCGAGAATATTTTAAGCGTCTACAGACCTTAAAGGAGAAATCTGCCAAGGAAATAAACTTCAAGATTGGACCAGACCACATATCATCAAGACAAACCCAAGAAAGGTCCAACATCAAGATAACAAGATTTATAACCATTAATCTCCACCAAAACTCAAAACATTGTTTATCACTAATAAATTAAAGATCAATGGTTCTAGATTAAAGACGGCGGCAAAGCAAAATCAATTCCAACAAAAAAAAAAATCAAACACGCCTAAAGGATTCAAGTTATCAACATATTTTAGTCAGAAATGTTGACCCTTTTTAATTCACCGTTGACTATAGAAAATATCAAAACTAATACTCTTCTTTTATTACTCGCGACTAAAATATGTTGTTTTCTAATCTGAGTCCAGTCTTTTCATATCATCAAAACATTAAATATATTATCAAAAGATCAATTTTAACAAGTTCGATCGGGAGCTTGACGCCAAGAAGCCTACAACGCTACTTACAGAATGAAAAGCGAAATACATGCAGTTTTACAGTGTATACCACAACATCATTCAATATACCATCTAGAGTCAAATTGAAGATCTATTGTTAATTTTCAAAGCCTTAACTTTGTCGCATTATCATGTTTTTGAAATTGACTACAGCATAAATTTAAACAATCCATGAAATTTAGGTATGCAATCCATATACAAAACTCGTGTTAAGCGGATGATAAAGTTATCCAAGCTACCATGTAAAGAATACAAATACATAATTGCAATGTGCAAAGGACTATAAATTAATCGCAATCAAACTTTGCACAAACTAAATAAAAGAAAACATGATATTAAAGGTATTGTAATCATATTATTAATCCATTCAAAAGAAATGAAACACATTGCATACATGTTGTATCAAGAAAAAAAGAAATATAAAATCAAATAAAACTCAATAGCTTATTTTAAGACTCATTTACTGATTAGTAATATGAAGGTGGTGGTGGTGGAGATTTGTACTCAGCTTTGGGAGAAGGAGAATAATAAGGAGGTGGTGGTGGGGAACTGTAGATATATGGTGGTGGAGGAGACTTGTAGTCTACTTTAGGGGATGGTGAATAGTATGGTGGTGGGGGAGAACTGTAAACATATGGTGGTGGAGGAGACTTGTAGTCTACTTTAGGGGATGGTGAGTAGTATGGTGGTGGTGGAGAACTATAAACATATGGTGGAGGAGGAGATTTGTATTCAACCTTAGGAGATGGTGCGTAGTATGGAGGTGGTGGTGGAGAGTTGTAAACATATGGTGGTGGAGGAGACTTGTACTCTACCTTAGGGGAAGGTGAGTAATATGGTGGTGGTGGAGAACTGTAGACATATGGTGGTGGAGGAGATTTGTAGTATACCTTAGGAGAAGGCGAGTAGTATGGTGGTGGTGGAGAACTGTAAACGTATGGTGGTGGAGGAGACTTGTAGTCTACTTTAGGAGCTGGAGAGTAGTATGGTGGTGGTGGTGGAGAGTTGTAGACATATGGTGGTGGAGGAGACTTGTAGTATACTTTAGGAGATGGGGAGTAGTATGGTGGTGGTGGAGAATTGTAGACATATGGCGGCGGAGGAGATTTATATACTGTTTTTGGGGAGTGAGCATAACATGGAGGAGGTGGTGGACAAACACATACATGTGGGTGTGGTGGCGACTTGTAATGAACTTTAGGGGATGGTGAGTAGTATGGTGGTGGTGGGGAACTGTAAACATACAGTGGTGGAGGAGGAGATTTATAGTGTACTTTAGGAGAAGGTGAATAGTATGGTGGTGGAGGAGATTTGTATACGACCTTAGGAGATGGTGAGTAATATGGTGGTGGTGGAGAAGTGTAAACATATGGTGGTGGAGGAGACTTGTAGTTTATCTTAGGAGATGGAGAGTAATATGGTGGTGGTGGTGGAGAACTGTAGACATATGGTGGTGGTGGTGGGGAACTGTACACATATGGAGGTGGAGGGGACTTGTAGTATACTTTAGGAGATGGAGAGTAGTATGGTGGTGGTGGAGAACTGTAGACATATGGAGGTGGAGGGGACTTGTAGTGTACTTTAGGAGATGGGGAATAGTATGGTGGTGGTGGAGAATTGTAGACATATGGTGGTGGAGGAGACTTGTAGTGTACTTTAGGAGATGGAGAGTAGTATGGTGGTGGTGGAGAACTGTAGACATATGGAGGTGGAGGGGACTTGTAGTGTACTTTAGGAGATGGGGAATAGTATGGTGGTGGTGGAGAACTGTAGACATATGGAGGTGGAGGGGACTTGTAGTGTACTTTAGGAGATGGGGAATAGTATGGAGGTGGTGGTGGAGAACTGTAAACATATGGTGGTGGTGGAGACTTGTACTCAACTTTAGGAGATGGTGAGTAATATGGTGGTGGTGGTGGGGAGCTGTAGACATATGGTGGTGGAGGAGACTTGTACTCAACTTTCGGCGATGGTGAGTAGTATGATGGTGGTGGTGGAGAACTGTAAACATATGGTGGTGGAGGAGACTTGTACTCAACTTTCGGTGATGGTGAGTAGTATGGCGGTGGTGGTGGAGAACTGTAAACATATGGTGGTGGAGGAGACTTGTATTCAACCTTCGGAGATGGTGAGTAGTATGGTGGTGGTGGTGGAGAACTGTAAACATATGGTGGTGGAGGAGACTTGTAGTCAACCTTAGGAGATGGTGAGTAGTAGGGTGGTGGTGGAGAGCTGTAGACATATGGTGGTGGAGGAGACTTGTAATCAACCTTTGGAGATGGTGAGTAGTATGGTGGTGGTGGTGGAGAACTATAAACATATGGTGGATGAGGAGATCTGTACTCAACTTTTGGAGATGGTGCATAATATGTTGGTGGTGGTGGAGAAGTGTAGACATATGGTGGTGGAGGAGACTTGTAGTCGACCTTTGGCGATGGAGAATAGTATGGTGGTGGTGATGGAGAACTGTAGACATTTGGTAGAGGAGGAGTGTTGTATTCTACCTTTGGAGAAGGTGAATATGTAGGGAGTGGTGGCAAGCTATATGTGAGTGGTTCATATGCAGCAACCATTGTTGCCATGATGACAACCCCTAGAGCATAATTGAGATGGGCTGAAGGTCCCATCCTTGAAGAAGATCTCATTGTTATTAGACTTTCTCCACGAATGACTAATTATGTTTGTTAGTTTTTCTAGTTTTGTTTGTCTTGTAAGAATTGGGGTCATGGGTTTATATTGCAAAGCTTTTCTCGGCATCCAGCTCTACAATTTCTTTCCTTGTTTTAGACTCCTTCCAACTAAGTCGTGGAGGCATGTCTATACGATTCCATATGAGACGTGCAGGAACGTTTAGAGAATGTATTTATCAAAAGAAAAAAAACGTTTAGAGAATGTCAACGGGCCATTTTCTGGGTTTTTTATGACACTGATGCATCATTTGGTTCAATGAGCTAGTTTGTCTATGTGTTAATATATTGTCACTTTTATTTATTTATTTTTTATTAGTCGACTGCCTATATCACATATATATAATTTATTTGATCAAATATAATATATATATATATATATTAGCCAGTCTAAATATCATATATTATGATTGTTAGTTCTTATAAAATAAACTAAGCTTGATCAGTGTTTTAAACTTTTATAAGTAAATCTTTATTTTTTATGAATTCTATGATATAAGTTTATTGTTTACACATATTTTATAATTTTTAATATTACATTTTAAATATAATAGTTTTATTTATTACATTGAGTAATTATAGTTTTTTGAACAGTTGATTGTATCACCCACATTTTTATCATATAAATTTATTATATTCAATTTGCAGTGAACTTTTATGTATATGAAAATATCTACCAATAATATATTAACAGAATAATTTATATTTTATTTATATATTATATAAATGATTATTTTATGTGGTCTTTACTTTTTATTTATTCCTAATAAATAATAAGAAATATAACTATATAACTTTAAAACGATAGTGTTCTAAATTTAGTAAATATATACTTAATTAAATCATTAAGGTGGTTTTCAAGTTATTTTACGTTTATGTAAATCAACTATTGTTTTATGTTTAACATTATATTAAGTTTTTGTCAAGTTTAATAATTAACTAGATAAGATCCACATTGAGGGTTAGTATATAAAGTTAAAATTTTTTAGAATTGACATTTTTCCATGTTTTATAGGTTCTTTTTTCGACAGGTGCGATTGTTTTGTGCCTTAGTTGCAGTGTTGCGATAAACCATTGTTTATATAGATAGTATATTAGGTTAATTATGGCGATGCTTAAAAGGAAACAGAAAGATTAATAGATTCAAGAGTAATTAAGATAATATCAGCATATACTATTTAGAATATTAATGGATTTAAATAGAGAATATATAACTGAAAACGAATCTTGACAAATATATAAACTCATCTTGAAGAATATTAATTTCTTTCCAAAAATATGCAGTGCAATATTTAATTTGAGTTATTATAACTTTCCAAAGCATTCTAATTACACACTCACATTAAAATTATGCATTGCAAGTTATATATATTGCTTCTATAACACGTTTGCTATATACGATATAAATTTGTAATAATAAGTGTAGTAAATGGTTAGGGAAATAAGGAAATTTTATTATTTTTATACAATAGTTCATTTTAGTTAGATTATTCACAAACGTAGTACACCAAACCAAATAGTAAACCAAAACAAAATCGACTTACGATTCAATTAATGTAATCTCGGTTGTCTCTATTCGCCGTCAGAAAAAAAAGTTGTCTCTATTCAATATATTAAACCATTGATATAGTCTTCAAGCTTATGCAGAATTAATCAGGCATTGTAAATGTTTTTATATCTCCACAAACCCATAAAAATCAGAAACAAAAGCGGAACAGATCCATGTTCTCACATCATACGCTTGGTCTCTATTAATTCATATCATATAGTTAATGCTTTAATGTCTCTAAATAAACATATTAATTAAATTGGATCTTCTTTTTTCAATTAACTACCTAATTGATTAACACATCAGCATTGAGCCTTTTTTAATTCTTATAAAATTAAGGTTACATTTTTTCAAATGTTCCTCTATTAATATATAGGGGATGACACACTCGTCTGCATTCTAAATCAATTATTTATAAATGCATGTTTGGCTCTATATATATAAGTCTATTTGACTAAATCTAATCACACATATCTAAATAAAAATGTTACACATATTCTTCTTTATGTCAATATGAAAATTAATTTTCAATATCAAACTAAAGAAAGCTATTTACAATATTTTAGGTTTTAATCCATATTATAAAGCATTTATTTCGATTTTAAATTATTTTTGTTAATTATAATGTAAACTTTTTCAAAAATTATATTCTAAATGACATGAATGTTTTTAATTTTGTGTATTTTTTCTTAAATTGATTTTAAATTTATTGAATACTTTCATATTAATTTATTTAACCATTGTTATTACTGTAATAATGTAATTATGCTTGTTAAAGATATATATATATATATATATATATATATATATATATATATATATATATATATATATATATATATATATATATATATATATATATATATATATATATATTAGCCAGTCTAAATATCATATATTATGATTGTTAGTTCTTATAAAATAAACTAAGCTTGATCAGTGTTTTAAACTTTTATAAGTAAATCTTTATTTTTATGAATTCTATGATATAAGTTTATTGTTTACACATATTTTATAATTTTTAATATTACATTTTAAATATAATAGTTTTATTTATTACATTGAGTAATTATAGTTTTTTGAACAGTTGATTGTATCACCCACATTTTTATCATATAAATTTATTATATTCAATTTGCAGTGAACTTTTATGTATATGAAAATATCTACCAATAATATATTAACAGAATAATTTATATTTTATTTATATATTATATAAATGATTATTTTATGTGGTCTTTACTTTTTATTTATTCCTAATAAATAATAAGAAATATAACTATATAACTTTAAAACGATAGTGTTCTAAATTTAGTAAATATATACTTAATTAAATCATTAAGGTGGTTTTCAAGTTATTTTACGTTTATGTAAATCAACTATTGTTTTATGTTTAACATTATATTAAGTTTTTGTCAAGTTTAATAATTAACTAGGATAAGATCCGCGACTTGCGCGGGGTTAGTATATAAAGTTAAAATTTTTTAGAATTGACATTTTTCCATGTTTTATAGGTTCTTTTTTCGACAGGTGCGATTGTTTTGTGCCTTAGTTGCAGTGTTGCGATAAACCATTGTTTATATAGATAGTATATTAGGTTAATTATGGCGATGCTTAAAAGGAAACAGAAAGATTAATAGATTCAAGAGTAATTAAGATAATATCAGCATATACTATTTAGAATATTAATGGATTTAAATAGAGAATATATAACTGAAAACGAATCTTGACAAATATATAAACTCATCTTGAAGAATATTAATTTCTTTCCAAAAATATGCAGTGCAATATTTAATTTGAGTTATTATAACTTTCCAAAGCATTCTAATTACACACTCACATTAAAATTATGCATTGCAAGTTATATATATTGCTTCTATAACACGTTTGCTATATACGATATAAATTTGTAATAATAAGTGTAGTAAATGGTTAGGGAAATAAGGAAATTTTATTATTTTTATACAATAGTTCATTTTAGTTAGATTATTCACAAACGTAGTACACCAAACCAAATAGTAAACCAAAACAAAATCGACTTACGATTCAATTAATGTAATCTCGGTTGTCTCTATTCGCCGTCAGAAAAAAAAGTTGTCTCTATTCAATATATTAAACCATTGATATAGTCTTCAAGCTTATGCAGAATTAATCAGGCATTGTAAATGTTTTTATATCTCCACAAACCCATAAAAATCAGAAACAAAAAGCGGAACAGATCCATGTTCTCACATCATACGCTTGGTCTCTATTAATTCATATCATATAGTTAATGCTTTAATGTCTCTAGCGAAACATATTAATTAAATTGGATCTTCTTTTTTTCAATTAACTACCTAATTGATTAACACATCAGCATTGAGCCTTTTTTAATTCTTATAAAATTAAGGTTACATTTTTTCAAATGTTCCTCTATTAATATATAGGGATGACACACTTTCGTCGCATTCTAAATCAATTATTTATAAATGCATGTTTGGCTCTATATATATAAGTCTATTTGACTAAATCTAATCACACATATCTAAATAAAAATGTTACACATATTCTTCTTTATGTCAATATGAAAATTAATTTTCAATATCAAACTAAAGAAAGCTATTTACAATATTTTAGGTTTTAATCCATATTATAAAGCATTTATTTCGATTTTAAATTATTTTTGTTAATTATAATGTAAACTTTTTCAAAAATTATATTCTAAATGACATGAATGTTTTTAATTTTGTGTATTTTTTTCTTAAATTGATTTTAAATTTATTGAATACTTTCATATTAATTTATTTAACCATTGTTATTACTTAGTGTAATAATGTAATTATGCTTGTTAAAGATATATATATATAATCTTACCTTATTGTATACATGTTGTTCATCCTTTCGGTATATGAATAACTAAAGTATTTGATAGTTTTAAATTATTTTTGTTAATTATAATGTAAACTTTTTCAAAAATTATATTCTAAATGACATGAATGTTTTTAATTTTGTGTATTTTTTCTTAAATTGATTTTAAATTTATTGAATACTTTCATATTAATTTATTTAACCATTGTTATTACTTAGTGTAATAATGTAATTATGCTTGTTAAAGATATATATATATAATCTTACCTTATTGTATACATGTTGTTCATCCTTTCGGTATATGAATAACTAAAGTATTTGATAGTTTTAAATTATTTTTGTTAATTATAATGTAAACTTTTTCAAAAATTATATTCTAAATGACATGAATGTTTTTAATTTTGTGTATTTTTTTCTTAAATTGATTTTAAATTTATTGAATACTTTCATATTAATTTATTTAACCATTGTTATTACTTCGTGTAATAATGTAATTATGCTTGTTAAAGATATATATATATATATATATATCCTATTTTCATTATTTTATTATATCATCAAAATATATTTCATAATAATTTATAATAATTCATATGTTTTTTATTAATTAGTGAAATTTATTTTTAAGAAAAATTGAAACAAAGTAAATTTTGGAAAAGTAGTGATTATGGAAAAGATTTATTACTACATCTGCTAAAATTTATTAGGTAATATTTTCTTATTATTTTAGACTTACCAATTACGAAGATCCTAAATCTATGAATTTTTAATTGTGGTATATTAATTAAGTTTAAGATTTATCATGAGTTTGTTGTGATCATTCTGGGTAATCATGTATTGAATTATGAAAAAGGCTGTTAATGGTGTTACAAAAAAAGACAGTTAATGCTTAAAACTAGGATTAGTTATTATTTCAGTGGCTTGAGATGTAATTAAAATGAAGTTTTAAAGGTTATATTATAAGTGTACTCCTATTTTAATAAGATAGATAGATAGATATACTCAACAATTTATATATATGAAACTACTATAAATATATATATATATATATATAATCTTACCTTATTGTATACATGTTGTTCATCCTTTCGGTATATGAATAACTAAAGTATTTGATAGTTTTTAAATTATTTTCATAAATATAGATATCATATTTTACTGAGTAATGATTTTTTTGTTTGTTCATTACTTCATTTCTCACTCCATTTTGCAGTAAAATATGGAATGAAGTTGGAGATGCTCTTATAACCTATTATCTTTAATATACAAAGATTCGGGGATCTATATATATCTTATGAAAGCATCTGATCATTTAATTACTTTTTTTGCAAATGTTGGAAGAAATAATACCACTTTTGTGATAATTTTTGAAATACCATGTTTTCTATTTATTTTAAGTATATTATTATATACATGTTCATAGAAATATTTATAGAAACTCAAACTTCTTAACATTTATAAATGAAAATTATAAAAAGACATTTCCATATTTTATAAGGTTTTATGAGGAATATTATAAAAATAGTTATTAAATTTTAGTTGGGTGGTTATGAAGACTAAAAGTGTCTATAAATGTTCATCAACTGATGCATATATATTAAAAAGGTTTATAAATATTCATAAGCCAGTTTTTTTTTTTCTAAAAAAGAGTTTTGAAATGATAAAACACTATTTTCTCAATAGTTTCTGAAAGCAGTATCTTCAAAGTATATATAGTGTTTCTCGAAAACAAAATCCAATTATAATTCTAAAAATTTTAAACACTAGCAAACAGATGTATATACATTTTAGGTAAATTTAATTTAGAAATTGATACATTGTTCCTTATTGGAGCGTTACAAATCAAAAGAACAAAAAAACAAGAAAGAAATAGAACGTAGAATTGCTCGAGAGACTAGTATGGGAAGTATGTAGATAGTAGACATTGTTTAGTCACATCCTGTTACGGAACCCAGTTTTGGCCGTGTGTTTCTGAAATAAAACTAAACCACATTGTGGATCATGTCGTTTTTCCTCATGCTTATTCTCATAGATAATTGAACGCCATACATAGTTGTAGGATCATACTCGTATCGTTCCAATCATGCGGTGGAGGGAGCGTCATGATTCTTCCTATGCCAGTTCAACATCAGACTTCACCATCATACAAAACCAATAACAATTCAAAATTATGCACGTCCAAGAAACTGAGTCACCCAAATAAGTAAAAAATAAATAAACCAAATGATGCATCCATGATGTACAAAATTCGTCTTCAACTTGTCATTAAAAAAATTGAAAGTGTCTCGTTGACGTTCTGTAAACGTTCCTGCACGTCTCATACTAGCATCGTGTAAACATGCCTCCACGATTTAGTTTGATGGAGACAAAAACAGGGAGGTAGAGCTGGATTTAGAGAAAAACTTTGCTATATAAACGAACGACCCAATTTCTTACAACACAAACCAAAACGAGAAAACTAACCAACCTAAAGCGTTGGCAGAGAAAAGGCAACTCACAATGAGATCTTCTTCTAGGATGGGGCCTTCAGCCCATCCCATTTACGCTCTAGGCGTTATCATCATGGCAACAATGGTTGCAGCGTATGAACCACTCACGTATAGCTTGCCTCCTCTCCCATCGTATTCACCATCTCCTAAAGTTGATTACAAATCTCCTCCACCACCGTATGTCTACAGCTCCCCACCACCACCTCCATACTACTCCCCATCACCAAAAGTAGACTACAAGTCTCCACCACCACCATATGTCTACAGCTCTCCACCACCACCACCATACTATTCACCATCTCCAAAGGTTGAGTACAAATCTCCTCCACCACCGTATGTCTACAGTTCCCCACCACCACCTCCATACTACTCTCCATCACCGAAAGTAGACTACAAATCCCCTCCACCACCATATGTCTACAGCTCTCCACCACCACCACCATACTACTCACCATCTCCAAAGGTTGAGTACAAATCTCCTCCACCACCGTATGTCTACAACTCCCCACCACCACCTCCATACTATTCCCCATCACCAAAAGTAGACTACAAGTCCCCTCCACCACCATATGTCTACAGCTCTCCACCACCACCACCATACTATTCACCATCTCCAAAGGTGGAATACAAATCTCCTCCACCACCGTATGTCTACAGCTCCCCACCACCACCTCCATACTACTCTCCATCACCAAAAGTAGACTACAAATCCCCTCCACCACCATATGTCTACAGCTCTCCACCACCACCACCATACTACTCACCATCTCCAAAGGTTGAGTACAAATCTCCTCCACCATATGTCTACAGCTCCCCACCACCACCTCCATACTATTCCCCATCACCAAAAGTAGACTACAAGTCCTCCACCACCATATGTCTACAGCTCTCCACCACCACCACCATACTATTCACCATCTCCAAAGGTGGAATACAAATCTCCTCCACCACCGTATGTCTACAGCTCTCCACCACCACCTCCATACTACTCTCCATCACCAAAAGTAGACTACAAGTCTCCTCCACCACCATATGTCTACAGCTCTCCACCACCACCACCATACTATTCACCATCTCCAAAGGTTGAGTACAAATCTCCTCCACCACCGTATGTCTACAGCTCCCCACCACCACCTCCATACTACTCACCATCACCAAAAGTAGACTACAAGTCCCCCCCACCACCATATGTCTACAGCTCTCCACCACCACCACCATACTACTCACCATCTCCAAAGGTTGAGTACAAATCTCCTCCACCACCGTATGTCTACAGCTCCCCACCACCACCATACTACTCACCATCACCAAAAGTAGACTACAAGTCCCTCCACCACCATATGTCTACAGCTCCCCACCACCACCGTACTACTCACCATCTCCTAAGGTTGAGTACAAATCTCCTCCACCACCGTATGTCTATAGTTCCCCACCACCACCACCATACTACTCACCCTCTCCTAAAGTCGAGTACAAATCCCCACCACCACCGTATGTCTACAGCTCCCCACCACCACCTCCATACTACTCACCATCACCAAAAGTAGACTACAAGTCCCCCCCACCACCATATGTCTACAGCTCTCCACCACCACCACCATACTACTCACCATCTCCAAAGGTTGAGTACAAATCTCCTCCACCACCGTATGTCTACAGCTCCCCACCACCACCTCCATACTACTCTCCATCACCAAAAGTAGACTACAAGTCCCCTCCACCACCATATGTCTACAGCTCCCCACCACCACCGTACTACTCACCATCTCCTAAGGTTGAGTACAAATCTCCTCCACCACCGTATGTCTACAGTTCTCCACCACCACCAACATATTATTCACCATCTCCTAAGGTTGTATACAAATCTCCTCCACCACCATATGTTTACAGTTCTCCTCCACCACCATACTATTCACCTTCTCCAAAGGTACACTACAAGTCTCCTCCTCCACCATATGTCTATAGCTCTCCACCACCACCATATTATTCACCATCTCCTAAGGTACACTACAAGTCTCCTCCACCACCATATGTTTACAGTTCGCCACCACCACCATACTACTCACCTTCCCCTAAGGTGTACTACAAGTCTCCACCACCACCATATGTTTACAGTTCTCCACCACCACCATACTATTCACCTTCTCCAAAGGTACACTACAAGTCTCCTCCACCACCATATGTTTACAGTTCGCCTCCACCACCATACTATTCACCTTCTCCAAAGGTACACTACAAGTCTCCTCCACCACCATATGTTTACAGTTCCCCACCACCACCATACCACTCACCTTCCCCTAAAGTACACTACAAGTCTCCTCCACCACCATATGTTTACAGCTCCCCACCACCACCATACTACTCACCTTCCCCTAAAGTACACTACAAATCTCCTCCACCACCATATGTCTACAGCTCTCCACCACCGCCATACTACTCACCATCTCCTAAAGTTCACTACAAATCGCCACCACACCCACATGTGTGCGTCTGTCCACCACCTCCTCCATGCTATTCTCCTTCACCAAAAATAATATACAAATCTCCTCCACCACCATATGTTTACAACTCTCCACCACCACCATACTACTCACCTTCCCCTAAGGTGCACTACAAGTCTCCACCACCACCATATGTTTACAGTTCTCCACCACCACCATACTACGCACCTTCTCCTAAGGTGTACTACAAGTCTCCTCCACCACCTTATGTTTACAGTTCTCCTCCACCACCATACTACTCACCGTCACCTAAGGTAGAATACAAATCTCCTCCACCACCATACGTTTATAACTCTCCACCACCACCATACTACTCACCTTCCCCTAAGGTGTACTACAAGTCTCCACCACCACCATATGTCTACAGTTCTCCACCACCACCATATTACTCACCTTCCCCTAAGGTGTCCTACAAGTCTCCTCCACCACCATATGTTTACAGCTCCCCACCACCACCACCATACTACTCACCTTCCCTAAGGTTGAGTACAAGTCTCCTCCACCACCCTATGTCTACAGCTCTCCACCACCACCAACATATTATTCACCATCTCCTAAGGTTGTATACAAATCTCCTCCACCACCATATGTTTACAGTTCTCCTCCACCACCATACTATTCACCTTCTCCAAAGGTACACTACAAGTCTCCTCCTCCACCATATGTCTATAGCTCTCCACCACCACCATATTATTCACCATCTCCTAAGGTACACTACAAGTCTCCTCCACCACCATATGTTTACAGTTCCCCACCACCACCATACTACTCACCTTCCCTAAGGTGTACTACAAGTCTCCACCACCACCATATGTTTACAGTTCTCCACCACCACCATACTATTCACCTTCTCCAAAGGTACACTACAAGTCTCCTCCACCACCATATGTTTACAGTTCTCCTCCACCACCATACTATTCACCTTCTCCAAAGGTACACTACAAGTCTCCTCCACCACCATATGTTTACAGTTCCCCACCACCACCATACCACTCACCTTCCCCTAAAGTACACTACAAGTCTCCACCACCATATGTTTACAGCTCCCCACCACCACCATACTACTCACCTTCCCCTAAAGTACACTACAAATCTCCTCCACCACCATATGTCTACAGCTCTCCACCACCGCCATACTACTCACCATCTCCTAAGGTAGACTACAAATCTCCTCCACCACCACCACCATATGTCTACAGCTCTCCACCACCACCACCATACTATTCACCTTCCCCTAAAGTTGAGTACAAATCTCCTCCACCACCATATGTTTACAACTCTCCACCACCACCATACTACTCACCTTCCCCTAAGGTGTACTACAAGTCTCCACCACCACCATATGTTTACAGTTCTCCACCACCACCATACTACTCACCTTCCCCTAAGGTGTACTACAAGTCTCCTCCACCACCATATGTTTACAGTTCTCCACCACCACCATACTACTCACCGTCACCTAAGGTAGAATACAAATCTCCTCCACCACCATACGTTTATAACTCTCCACCACCACCATACTACTCACCTTCCCCTAAGGTGTACTACAAGTCTCCACCACCACCATATGTCTACAGTTCTCCACCACCACCATATTACTCACCTTCCCCTAAGGTGTCCTACAAGTCTCCTCCACCACCATATGTTTACAGCTCCCCACCACCACCACCATACTACTCACCTTCCCCTAAGGTTGAGTACAAGTCTCCTCCACCACCCTATGTCTACAGCTCCCCACCACCACCACCATACTATTCACCTTCCCCTAAAGTTGAGTACAAGTCTCCTCCACCACCATATGTCTACAGCTCTCCTCCACCACCACCATACTATTCACCATCTCCTAAGGTAGATTACAAATCTCCTCCACCACCATATGTCTACAGCTCTCCTCCACCACCACCATACTACTCACCATCTCCTAAGGTAGACTACAAATCTCCTCCACCACCATATGCCTACAGTTCCCCACCACCACCTTATTATTCTCCTTCTCCAAAGGTACACTACAAGTCTCCACCACCACCACCATATGTCTACAGCTCTCCACCACCACCACCATATGTCTACAGCTCTCCACCACCACCATATGTCTACAGCTCTCCACCACCACCATATGTCTACAGCTCTCCACCACCACCATATGTTTACAGTTCTCCACCACCACCATATGTCTACAGCTCTCCACCACCACCATATGTCTACAGCTCTCCACCACCACCATATGTTTACAGTTCTCCACCACCACCATATGTTTACAGTTCTCCACCACCACCATATGTTTACAGTTCTCCACCACCACCATATGTCTACAGCTCTCCACCACCACCATATGTCTACAGCTCTCCACCACCACCATATGTCTACAGCTCTCCACCACCACCATATGTCTACAGCTCTCCACCACCACCATATGTCTACAGCTCTCCACCACCACCATATGTCTACAGCTCTCCACCACCACCATATGTCTACAGCTCTCCACCACCACCATATGTCTACAGCTCTCCACCACCACCATATGTTTACAGTTCTCCACCACCACCATATGTCTACAGCTCTCCACCACCACCATATGTTTACAGTTCTCCACCACCACCATATGTCTACAGCTCTCCACCACCACCATATGTCTACAGCTCTCCACCACCACCATATGTCTACAGCTCTCCACCACCACCATATGTTTACAGTTCTCCACCACCACCATATGTCTACAGCTCTCCACCACCACCATATGTTTACAGTTCTCCACCACCACCATATGTCTACAGCTCTCCACCACCACCATATGTTTACAGTTCTCCACCACCACCATATGTCTACAGCTCTCCACCACCACCATATGTCTACAGCTCTCCACCACCACCATATGTCTACAGCTCTCCACCACCACCATATGTTTACAGTTCTCCACCACCACCATATGTCTACAGCTCTCCACCACCACCATATGTCTACAGCTCTCCACCACCACCATATGTCTACAGCTCTCCACCACCACCATATGTTTACAGTTCTCCACCACCACCATATGTTTACAGTTCTCCACCACCACCATATGTCTACAGCTCTCCACCACCACCATATGTCTACAGCTCTCCACCACCACCATATGTCTACAGCTCTCCACCACCACCATATGTCTACAGCTCTCCACCACCACCATATGTCTACAGCTCTCCACCACCACCATATGTTTACAGTTCTCCACCACCACCATATGTTTACAGTTCTCCACCACCACCATATGTTTACAGTTCTCCACCACCACCATATGTCTACAGCTCTCCACCACCACCATATGTCTACAGCTCTCCACCACCACCATATGTCTACAGCTCTCCACCACCACCATATGTCTACAGCTCTCCACCACCACCATATGTTTACAGTTCTCCACCACCACCATATGTCTACAGCTCTCCACCACCACCATATGTCTACAGCTCTCCACCACCACCATATGTCTACAGCTCTCCACCACCACCATATGTTTACAGTTCTCCACCACCACCATATGTCTACAGCTCTCCACCACCACCATATGTCTACAGCTCTCCACCACCACCATATGTCTACAGCTCTCCACCACCACCATATGTTTACAGTTCTCCACCACCACCATATGTTTACAGTTCTCCACCACCACCATATGTCTACAGCTCTCCACCACCACCACCATATGTCTACAGCTCTCCACCACCACCATATGTCTACAGCTCTCCACCACCACCATATGTCTACAGCTCTCCACCACCACCATATGTCTACAGCTCTCCACCACCACCATATGTTTACAGTTCTCCACCACCACCATATGTTTACAGTTCTCCACCACCACCATATGTCTACAGCTCTCCACCACCACCATATGTCTACAGCTCTCCACCACCACCATATGTCTACAGCTCTCCACCACCACCATATGTCTACAGCTCTCCACCACCACCATATGTCTACAGCTCTCCACCACCACCACCATATGTCTACAGCTCTCCACCACCACCATATGTCTACAGCTCTCCACCACCACCATATGTCTACAGCTCTCCACCACCACCATATGTCTACAGCTCTCCACCACCACCATATGTCTACAGCTCTCCACCACCACCATATGTTTACAGTTCTCCACCACCACCATATGTTTACAGTTCTCCACCACCACCACCATATGTCTACAGCTCTCCACCACCACCACCATATGTTTACAGTTCTCCACCACCACCATATGTTTACAGTTCTCCACCACCACCATATGTTTACAGTTCTCCACCACCACCATATGTCTACAGCTCTCCACCACCACCATATGTCTACAGCTCTCCACCACCACCATACTTTGAAGCAGATTTTTATGATAATAAAATTTGATATAATTAGTATTTTAAGGTTGGTGTACATTGTTATGTGACAAAGTCTTATGATATCAAAGTATGAAATTTATTTAAAATCATATAATTTAAAAATTAATTATTTGAAATTTATATGTATGTTCTTATGTAACTTTTTCTTAGGTCTTGATATTTTATCTGGTTTGAAAAAACTGAATCCAGCGATCCGAAAATATAGGTTCAGTTCGGATCCAAATTTAAGTAAAAGTATCTTTGGGTATTTTTTGGACCCGCAGTCTCGGTTCGGGTTGGGATCCTATCGAGACCCGAGTCCCTAAATATCTGAAATGTTTTGTGAATATTATGTATATTTTGTTGTTTCAAATATGTTTTCGATATCACGAATATTCTTTTAAATTTCAGGTTCGGGGTTTGGATTATTGTTTCAAATTTCAGGTAAAATTTCAAATTTTAGAAATATATTTTGAGTATTCAGATAAAATTTTGAATATAATTAGAAACTTTAAAGTTTTGTTATAAATATATTATGTTTTAAAAATTACTTTTTTATTTTCATATTTGAAATGAATGCATGTATATGAAATCAGATTATGGTTTAGAAATATGTTAAATAGGCTTTAAGGTATATGGTTTAGAAGTTTATTTAATTAGGGTTTAGGCTAAAGACTTTGATTTACACTGAAAATATGATAAAAATCTCTGAAATATGTATTTGAACTAATATATAGAGATTCACGAAAATACAAAAATGGTGAGATTCAAACAGGTATATGATATATGGTTTATGGTATAGAGGTTTGGTTTGTGTTGAAAATATGTATTATACTCTAGAAAATATTTTGCAAATTCATACACAGTTTTGTTTTTCAAAATACATCAATAACATACCAGAAAATTTGATCACGGTTGATAGTATTTTTATCTTTTTTTATGTTTGGTTATCTATATAAGGTCGAATATATGTGCACTCCATTTATTAATTTGTTTTGACTTTTTCCTTACGTATGAATTTAATAATAGTACGTCAAAATATTAAGAGCTGTATAAGAGAGGGTATGTTAGATGCAAAAGATGTCGGTTGATATAATATTCTAACTAGATTTGGATCCGCGCTTAGGAAGCGCGGATATTTTTTGACCGTTTGATAAAATTTAAATGAATTTTTTATTTTTTTATTAAAATTAAATTATTTAAAGTTATTTTCTTATGATATTTGAGTTTTAAACAGTGATTTCATATCTGATCCAGACTTGTAGTCAAACCGATATATACATTGACCTGTATATATGGTTTAGATTTAACGAAACAAAATAAAATTAAAATACGGTAAGAAACCCGTTATTAATCCGGGAGAGATACTGGTTGATCAGATAAAAACCTTTTTTTATCACCGATCAGATAAAACCTAAAAATCTGATAACATTTTTTAAAAACATTTGATTAAATTACTCATATACATTTTAGTAAGACATACAATTAAATAAATTAATTCCTTAGATTTTGATGAATTTATATTATGTCATTTGAAAATGGAAAAATAGTAATAGGAAAAAAATCAAAACCAATTGATATGACGATATTAAAAATCACCTATTATAATTTATTTTAACTATTATTTTAAATTTAAAAATGAATTTTATGATACTTTAAAGATATTTTTGAATGCTCAAAATTTGAAGTTAGTGATCAAATTTGGTATAACTTATAGGTAACACATTTTTTGTACACACTAATTTTGGAATGATAATATATATGATGCTATTTGTTAATTTATTATTGTATAATTTTTCAGTTGTAGTATTAGTTATAAGGTTACTTTTGAAATAAATCTATATCTATCATAATTGATCTCTACCAATTAATAACATAGTGTAATTTTATATTAAATTGAATTGGTAGTTTATTAAAGTTCATAAGTTATGCACTCCAAAAAAATAATAGTGTTTTCACTGAAAGAGTGGTCAAAATATCATAGTATTTACGTAAACCATAATACTGACTTATGGAAATTTTGAACATATCAGAATACTTATAAATGAGTGTAGGTTTGTTTAATATTTTAAACGATAGTGTATGTTATCTTGTCCTCGTAGATGGAATATTTGAAGCAATCTTGACATTTCACATAACCGTTTAGAAAATGAAAAATGGTGCAATAAAAGTTCCGATGAATTTTTTTTAGCCGTTTAAAAGATACTGTCTAATAAATCAAAATATTGACTAAATTATTGTTAGAGAAATTTATGGTAACATATTGGTAGGCAACATTAAGTAAGACCATAAATAATTAGTTAAATGAAAGGGTGCAAACAACCTTGTATAAGTAGATTTTTTAGGATTCCTTCTCTTTTAATAGTATTGATAGGCACCTAAGAAATTATTATGTCATAAACAAAATCTTAGTTTGGCATAAATATATAACCGAATTAAATGGGGTTGATTAGTTAAGGTAATATAAAATATAACATTTCTAATGAAAGTGTGCAGTAATATTTCATAGGTAGATTTTTTAAGACTTCTTTATTTTTAATAGAATAGATTGTTTATATTGTCATTTAACACTTGAACCTTTTTTTTTTTTGAACTAAACCAATCGACTATTCTGTGGATTCCTGCGATGCTGATATTTTTTTTAATTTCCTAGTGGTTAATGATAATCGAATAAGATAAATCTATTTCTAGTAGTATTTCAACGGTATGGTGTTTTTTTCATGTTTAGTATTCGTTGTTTGATGATGTTGTCATTTTTCCAGAATGGAGGAGTTGTTGTTGGGACAACAGAACTCTCTTGAAGGTCGAATATTTATTTAACATTTAAACTTCTATTCTATATGTGATAGAATGTTATTTATTGAGAAATGCGGCGTGTGTGAATTTTTTTGAAAGAATGCGGATAATGTAAGTCTTCTATGAAAAAAAAGCGGAATGGCTAATAGCTAGGGCCTGGTGGCTAAACATAAGAACTTGTTGAGTGGAGTTCATACAAAAAAAAACAAAAATTGTTTTGCTTATTTTCTCAGTTATTAATAGCAAACTAAATCCTAAAAATTATGTATATTCACCTATTCTATTTGCTAAAAAAACTTCATGCTGAGAGCATTTTGCCTATTTGAACAATTTAAGTGATTTTGATGGAAGATGTCGGAAGTTATAGAGCAAAAAGGGCTGTTTAATTAGAGAGGCAGAAGAGTTGCTCAAAAAAAAAAGAGAGGAAGAAGTTTTGGTTTGTCGAGGTGGCAGATTCAACCCATTAGATTTAGCTACTAACCCAAAGACTTTCACAAGGTTGAAGAGGTAGGAGTAGATTGATTATATTTTCCTTGTTTGAATTATTTATTCAAGAACCGAAGAATCATACGATTGCCTATGTTCTATGGTGGACAATTAGATTCTATAACTAAAACATAAACACTATAAAACATTTGATCAACCACTAAATCTAAAAATGCAATATGTAATAATTTTAAACCATATAGAATTCAATTAGTTATAGACTTATAAATAATCTTAATAATTTATTATTCGTGTATTTGTAAAATATGATAAGACTATTGTCGATGATGCCTTCTCTCAGTTTCAAACTTGAGCCGTCTGAAGAATACCTATCAATGCCGGCAAAATATATATTGGCTTTTACTATCTTGGCTTTAGCGTCTAGGCTACTTGTATGGTCTGAGAGTATTGTCTAAGCTTCATCAACACTTACCATCTTAACTAATGCAGCAAGCCAGCAACTATACCGGCTCTAGTCACTCTGCTCTGCCTTTGTTTCCCTGATCAATGCAGAGACTGAACAATGCCGTCACTGCATCTTTTTTGCCTCTCGGGAACTGTTCTCAGAAGATCCACTAAGGCAAGAACACACCGCCTATTATGATTTTGTTCTCATCGGCTAACGAAAGTGTAAATAAAAAAGATTGTTGTTGCTGCGTTTTCTTATGCTTCCCTGGTTCCAGCTCTAAGGACTTGAACTATTGGAATTTGGAGGTGCCTATGCCAGCAAACATTATCAGCGCTTTGTTATTGTCATAAATAGAGAGAGGTTGAGCAACACAAGTAATTTCGTTCTCCTGGGTCGGAACTTACTATGAAGTTAAAAAGGTTAATCAAAACAGGGATTGCTCATGCTTCAGTAATTAAAATGCCATTGTCTATGCTTGTCTTTGACATAGAACAGATTTTACAAACCGCATTCCTGCATTCCTTTAAGGACCGGCTTGAGAGTGTAAACCAATGCACTGACAAATGACATGTATCCGCACCTCAAACACCTTCTCTTTCCACACACAGAGTTGCCATTGTACAAATGAAAGAGATTGACACGTGTCACAACATGGAACCAAGAAATTGTTTGTATAACTTCACAAGATGAGACCAATATATTATAAACTTCACAGTTTTGCATTTCTCTCTCTATGTTTAAGTAAATATAGACTCCAACATAATATACACAGGCTAACATTTCAATTAGCAAATAATATAACTAGAAACTCATATAACTATTACTTTATATGATTATAACTTAATTTTATATATACAGTCTAATACTGACGCTAGGGCTGTGAATTATTATCCGAGATCCGATCTGGATCCGCTCCGAAAATCGGGTATCCGGGATGCCCGGATCCAGATCCGGATAGTAAAATAACGGATCCGTCGAATGTGGATCCGGATCCGTTTTTTTTTTAATATATTAAATATAGAGTTTTATAAATAATTATAGTCTATTTATTAATATTTATACATAAAAGTAGTCTTATAATATTACATTTTAATTTTCATAATATTATATTCATAAATTTTGTAAAAATATTTAATTTATGTAATATTTTTAGATTTTTTTGTATTTTAAAAACTATTTTTATTATTTTTTAATTATTTTGACGGATCCGAATCTGAATCTGGATACTCGCGGGTATCATGATATCTAGACTGATATCCGAATCCCGGATATCCGGAAGGCATGGATTCGAATCTGGATATTGATATCACGGATTCAACGAATACAGATTCGGATCTGGGTACCCCGAATATCCCGGATATATGTATCCGTCGCAGGCCTAACTCACGCATACTTATTTGTCTAAATTACTTTTATATGTTAATATGTTCTTTTAATATAGTGATAAATCAATTTTTTAAAAAATGCGAAAATATTCCGTTGTTCGTCGTCGTCGTCGTCGTCGTCTTCTCACCACCGATCCAAAAGACAACCCCTAACTAACCTTCTCGATTTCCTCTGCTACTAATAATTCTCCTGGACCGCTCTCCCTACAATGGACTCTCACTCTTCACACCTCAACGCCGCCAACCGTTCTCGCAGCTCCCAAACCCCCTCTCCTTCCCACTCCGCCTCCGCCTCCGTCTCCTCATCCCTCCACAAACGCAAACTCGCCGCCACCACCGCAGCGAACGCCGCCGCCTCCGAAGACCACCACCCCCTTCCCTCCGCCTCCTTCCCTCCTTCCTCCACCGACGACCTCGAGAGCCTCTCCGCCGCGCGGGGAGCCGATTCCGACTCTGACCCCGACGAATCAGAGGAAGCCGTCGTGGACGACGACGAGGAAGACTTCGCTCCCGAGCCGGACCAAGACTCCTCGATCCGCGCGTTCACAACAGCTAGACTCGATCCTAGCTCAGGAGGAGCCAACGGTTCGAGTCGGAACACTAAGATCAAGACGGAGATCTCGACGGTGAAGCTTGAGGCTGGAGTACCCGGGATCGTGCCGAAGGAGGAGTCTGTTAAGATATCGACGGATGATGTGCAGCCGAGCGGGGCTTACATTGCGAGAGAAGAGGCTTTGAAGCGAGAGGTTTAGCTTCTTTTTTTTTTTTTTAATGTTCTCTTCTTTTTAAAAAAAAAAAAATACTTTACCTTTGGCGATATCAGGAAAAAGCTGAGCGGCTCAAGTTTGTATGTCACTCTAATGACTGCGTTGATGAGCACATGATGTGGTATCTTCCTTGTCTCCCTTTCAAAAATCTGTTACTGAGGATTTGTCTGAATAATTTTTGTTCAATCCAGCTTGATTGGGTTGAAGAACATATTTGCTAGACAGTTGCCTAATATGCCAAAGGAGTACATTGTTCGCCTTCTCATGGATAGGTATAAAGAACGTTCTTTTGCAAGAGCTATTCCTCTTGTTGTAAGCATTCTGATATCTGCAACATGTGTGTTGTTTACCCAGGAAACATAAGTCTGTCATGGTCGTAAGACCTCCTGCTGCAGGTAGTAATGGTATCACTCATGTTGTTGGTGGTATCACGTATCGTCCATATCACAGGTACGGCCAACTTCGCGTTACGATCATCGTTGTAAATCTATAGTGTGTGTTGTTGATAATAAAGAAGATATATAATGTCATAAGTAGCGTGATTACATTACAGTCTTGGCTTGCTTATTAACTTCACTGTTGGGATTCAGTCAGAGGTTTGGAGAAATAGCATTTTGTGCAATCACCGCAGATGAACAAGTAAAAGGTTACGGTACCAGATTGATGAACCACTTGAAACAGCATGCACGTGATGCTGATGGATTGACGCATTTTCTTACTTATGCTGACAATAATGCTGTTGGTTATTTTGTCAAGCAGGTTTGTCTATATTTGGCTCTTCTCTTTATTCAATTTTTTTAAAAAAAAAATCTTTGGTTGTTTAGTTGTATTTGTTAGCTCATCCGGAGCTGGGCTCTGTATCTTGAGTCCTTGAATAAACCCATAAACTTCCAAGCAGAATGTTCCTTTTTGTTAGAACAACTTGTAAACCTTTTTTCTTAGTTCGTCACTATTATCATCTGCTCTAGATAAACATTTATTCTCATTTGTATCTCGTCTGAGTTTAATTCAATGTATCGCCTACAAATAAATCTGTTTCCACTCTTTGCCATCTAGACTACTTTCTGGGGTACTACTAAGTTAATCTGTTACGTGTATTGTCCTGTGCAGGGTTTTACCAAAGAGATTTACTTGGAGAAAGATGTATGGCATGGGTATGTAAACGATGTATCTCTCAAGTTCAAACTGCTCATTACCGTTCTTAACTTCTGTGATTTATATGATTGATGTCTGATTGGAATATTCGTGGTCTCACTTAAACTGACAAACCTTTGAATAAAAATATTTTATTTCCTAGCTGATCATGCTATCAGAAAAATATTTTATTTCCTAGCTGATCATGCTATCAGAAGCTGGCTTTCCGTTCTCTTCTACATCTTAAACCCTACTCTTGCAAATAAAAAGCTTTGGTATTTTCATAGGTTCATCAAAGACTATGATGGTGGCCTCCTTATGGAATGCAAAATTGATCCAAAGCTTCCTTATACAGATTTGTCAAGCATGATTCGCCTGCAAAAAAGAGTAAGCCATTGAATATACTTCACCTCTCTGATGAAATATTTTCTTGAGTCTTCAAGTCCTAATGATTCTTGTAAGATTTAGAACAGAAGAAATATAAACCTGAGGGACACAACGTAAAAACACCACTATATAATGGTTACAAGCACTACTATCTTATTGATGATTGAACCCTCAAGAGTCACGTCTAATCATTCTGATCCCTGTTTTACTATTTTCATTGCCAGGCAATTAATGAAAGGATAAGAGAGTTATCGAACTGTCAGATTTTGTATCAAGTAAATGAATTTCAAAAGGTAAACATTAATGGCTGCGTGTCTTCTTTTACTATTATGCATGTCACAGCAAAAAACCTACGTTTCCAATCGTATAATAAATGTGATCATATATGCAGAAAGAAGCTGGAAGCCCTAAAAAGATCAACGCTGAGGATATTCCTGGATTAAGTAAGTCATGATTCTATTATCCCCATGGTGTTACTACTGCAGTTTGTGCTAGTAACTCCATCTGATCAAGTTGATATGCATGTGCATTGGCTAGCTATGAAGTTCGGGTTAATAATACTTAATTTGTCAGTAAAATTAGATTAATCTCCCTTAAACTTACTTCTCAAGGTTAATAATAATATAGTAAGAGCAAATTGGCGCTAAAATGCAAAAAAAAAAAAGATATACAATTATGGAAAACTGTTACAGGGGACGCTGGCTGGACTCCGGACCAGTGGGGGCACACGCGGTACAAATTATTCAGTGGTTGTGCAGATAGTGTAACAAAGCAAAAGCAGTTGAATGCACTTATGCGCGTGCTTCTGAAGGTTGTGATAAGTTTTCTTCCCTTAAATGCTCTTGTCATTATATCAAATTACAAATTATGTTATTGCAATTACATGCCCTTTAGTTAAACTAAGCTGAAGTAATTGGCAACAGACAATGCAAGACCATTCTGATGCTTGGCCTTTTAAAGAGCCAGTTGATCGTCTCGATGTCCCTGATTACTATGACATCATTAAAGATCCCATTGGTAAGAATCCTTGCAAAATTACCTTCATGTGCATCGTTTTGTTATCCTTTTACTATTCCTTGAAGCATTATAGTCTACAAATAAAATTAATTGCTTAGGAATGAATGCACTTAGTCAAGAGATGCTTTTTTATCTAGGATGAACAGATTTATAAAGTAGGAGAACGACCTATTTCGTTTGTTTTTTTAACTGTGGTTAACAAAATTGGTTTTGAGCACAGATCTAAAGACAATTGCTAAAAGAGTAGAGTCAGAACAGTACTACGTTACGCTTGACATGTTTGTGGCTGATGCGAGAAGGATGTTTAACAATTGTAGAACTTATAACTCCCCAGATACCATTTACTACAAATGTGCAACCAGGTATAGACATCTTACTTCCCCCCTTTCGATTATGAAAAAGTGAATTTAATTTTATTTGTTCTCTTGAAAAGGTTGGAAACACACTTCCATAGCAAAGTACAAGCAGCTCTCCAATCTGGTGCTAAATCTCAATAGATGGTAAAAGTGATATTATGCTAATTGTGTCACTGTTACATTTCTGAGATATTCTCGTTGGGACTGAGATATTTATCTCAAAACAAGTGTATTAGATAATTTATTAGGTCGACTTGATCGTGGAGCGTGTATGATGTATATTTGCATACGAACGTATGTTTAGGAGTTGTAATAGTAATTAGACCCTTTTGAGTATGTTTGAACAAGTCTGAGACCACCCACGCCACGGTTCTCATGTTTGCCATTAGGTCCGTGCATCCAATCATTTGATTTTTGCTTTTTAATCATAAAACTCTGTTTTTGGCGTTAAAAACGTTTAGCTTTGGACTACCACAAAAGCAGGTGGTTATATTAACATTGTTCCTAGTCGACAAAAAGAGTTTAACATTCTCTCCCATAATTTCCAAGCATATATAAATGGGTTACATTACCCTTGTAGTAACAGCGTAGGTAGAGTCGCCCAGTAAATTACAAATAAAAAGAAAGTAAGATAAAGAGTTATTTCAAAAATCACAAAACCAATGACTCAAATCTTGGGTTAATGCTTGTGGTTCCAATGGGGCAGGGTTTCATACAGATTCGAATTAGTAGCAAACTGATTATGCATGCCTTCATGGTTCACCTGTTCAGGCAAGAGATTCGCGCTATCCACTCTCTGGTTTGGTGCCATACCGGCAATAGTAGTGCTTGGGATTGCCTGTCTCGAAATGTGGTTGGAGTTGGGTGTGATTCTGGAGGAATCGCTCGGTGTGTTGTTCAATAGTATCCCCATGTTTGGTCTTGCACAGTGCAAAGGGTTCACTCCTGTTACTCTTTTCACCGTTTCTTCTGCCATCTTAACCTGCACCAGGGTTTTGTATATATCAATGCCCTAAACTTAGCTAGGATCATAATCGTGGGTGTTGTCACACTCATGGAGTCACAAGAAGAATGTATATATATATATATATATATTACCTTAGTTCTCAAGGTTTCGATATCAGCTCTTAGAATTCTGTTGTCGACAGCAGCTGCATCACACTTATGATTCATGTCACTAAGACGACTAAGTAAAGTTGAATGCTCATCTCTTAATTGCCCTACCTACCAAATGTTAAAAACTTTTCCCCACAAATAAGACTAGTGAATGGCTTAGACAGAAATCGAGAAACAATTACAAAGACAAGAACCTGAGTATCAAATTCATTCATTTGTTCTTGCTTCCTTCTCCTGGAGCGCCTAGCTGATTCTCGGTTTGACAGCATCCTGAGCAATTAACCACATAACCGAATCAGGAAAACCTCCAGAAGAAATTTATAAATAAGACTATGCTTTTGGTAACTCTAAATATCAGAAAGATTGAAAGATACCTCCTAGCACGCTTAACATCAGTAGGATCTCCATTATCAGCGTCTCCATCAAGATCATCGTCATCGGAATCATCTCGTGATGAAATACTGGTAGTTTGCCTGGCTGGAACATCTGGTTTCTTTTGAATGCTTGTTGAGGGAACTGATCTAATACATGAAGCATCGGGTGAGGTTTGTGCCACAACGGAGCCTAGAACAGTGAAAAAAAAAAACAACCCTATTATTTACAAACCGAATGTAAAGGAAAGTATGCAGTGATTCAGTCGAATACACTAGCAAATATGAAGGGTCCAAAGGATGATTCTCCTCTGAAAATAGCCAAACAAACACTAAGTAAAAATGCCTAGATCGTCACATTCGCTTGAGTTATATAATTGGAAGGGTTAGCAGTTAATCAACATTTTCCACTCAAATTAACAAACAAATCATGGTTGCATTTCTAGGTACTCTTAACATGGGACACTGAAGAGACAGATACAGAGAAAAGGCCAAGAACCAAAAGCCAAAACCTTGAGGTTGAGATTGGTTTAGATTGACAGATGAGGAGGCACTCGAATCTTCTTCAGGCTCCACAGTTCCACCCACCTGCGTTAAAACCAAATCAATCAAACACCAACACTAACATTCTCATTCCATTCCATAGAGACTAAGATCGAATCAAATTGATATAAGAGAGTTTTCAAGGCTCCTAGTATCAATCAAAATAGTACAATTTAATCCCCGGCAACGGCGCGCCAAATTGATATAAGAGTTTTCAAGGCTCCTAGGATCAATCAAAGTATTACAATTCAATCCCCGGCAACAACGGTGCCAAATTGATATCAGAGTTTTCAAGGTTCCTAGGATCAATCAAAGTATATGTACAATTCAATCTCCGGCAATGGCGCCAAATTGATAAAAGAGTTTTCAAGGTTTCTAGGATCAATCAAAATAGTACAAAGAGTGTCAATCCAATCCTAAACCATTTTAAAGACATACACGACGTGCAACGGCCGCGCAGGCGAGATCGAGCCTGCTCTTAAGCATCGCATGGTACTGATCAGGATCGACGCCAGCTCGATCAGACGAACGTGCACGATTTCGATGATTCTGCGGCGGCTTCTGAATCTCGACAACATCGTCGGCGGTTGAAAGAGACTGATTAGACTGAACCGGTGGTGGAGCTGACCGATCGATTGCGTTGTTGTTGTTGGTTTGATCGGAACCGGTCATCTCCTTGAGAAGCCTCTGGAAGGCCCATTCCGATTGGCTTCGAGCCATCATCATCCCTTCCGCCGTGTTCTGTGACGGTACCGATTCCGGTGACGGGACCGGAGCGGTGGGTGGCCAGAAGGACTCGGTCAGATCGTCGATGGAGAAGACGATATGCATCGCTTTACCCAATCGTCTTCAGATTATTTTCTCTCTCTTTGATTTTTCTTTTTTTTTGTCTTTCTCTCTCTCTTGTGTGTTGTCTTACGTGGAGACGCCATTTTTATTTTGACACGTTACTGCTTGTGATTGGATGCTTTAACTTTCGCTAAATCCACAAATATACTCATTAGGATGCTTCATGTGAACAATTATTCGCTTTGATTTCATTACCAGATTTTTAACCGAACATGATAACTTTTGGTTTAGTTATTTCGTTGTAAAAATAAAAATAATTTAACTTTTGGTTTAATCATTTCGTTGTAAATATAAAAATAATTTTTTAAAAAATTTGAATGTTAACATTCCGGTTTAAATATCTAGAAGTTGTTTTGTTTGTATAGTTATCTTACTAATGTATATATTAATTATCAAAATCAAATGCAGAATGTTAGTTATATAAATTATTCAAGCTAATTGTAAAACAAAAGATTAAAACACATAAGAGTTCACAAGTAGTAAACAACAACATACCTAATCCAACATAATCAGATGTACATTTAAACAGATCTGGTAGAACAACGAGTCCAAGAGAGTATTATTAATAGAGAAATCATTATTATTATTCATGTATGATGGCACACTTCTCTCTCAACCTTCCTTCTCTTCTTCTCTGCATAATTCTCATCTTCTCTTGTCTGCAAACAACCAACTCTCTCAGCTAAATATACTTAATACTTACTTTCTCACCAAAGATCACTCATAAAATAACAGATAGTAAATAGTTATAATAAATTTCACCTCTTGGTAAAATGAAGGTGGAGCCTGAATCCTTTTCGACGCATCAGCCAAGCGTTTACGTGGCGTATGGTTTTCACCAGCCGCAAAGTTCTCAGAAACCTATCCAACAAGTATTAAAAGAGGCTTATTAAGGCTTTGGTTTGCATGCGACTTGGGAGATTATATTATAATAAAAAGTGGATCAAACCAAACCAAATAGAATTTTAGCCAAAATCGACCCATACAACTTGATGATTCAAAAATCCAAAATTTTAAAACAAAACCAAAACATACTGAAATCCATAACATTTTATACCTTAATCATATATGATTAAAAAGATGTAATCATATGTAATTAATTGAATAACTAATTATGTACTTTTAAAATATTTTTTCGATAACTAAAAACCAAAAAGAATCTAATCCAAAAAAAAAACAAACAAAAACTGCACCAGACTGAATTGCAAATGGTTTTTATTTGATCTTAGTTTGTATAAAACCAAACCGTATACAAGTTGTAACTGTGTCAAAGAGATTACCTGTTTTCGGATAGCTTCTGTTAATAGGTTCTGACATCCTGATGCGTACACAAGTTCCAGCTTTGGACACTGTAGCACCAAACTCTCAGGTTGCAAATTGCTGCAAGAGTTCAAATTCAGTCCTTCAGCTCCGGGCAGTTTAGAAACAGAGCCTGCATCAAAAGATCAAAACCATGAGAAGATGAGATTTAGAGAGAGAACTCTTTTCGAGAGCATTGATAAGGAATCTCACATCTAAACTGGAGCATCCCCACAAACTGAGTTTCTTTAACCGTTTATGTTTAATAAACATCTTCTGGTTGTAGCCTGATGCTTTTTGTGGAGTCGAACTATTCTCTTCAGAGGTCGGATTATCTGAACTGGGATCAGACACGGTCATGCCACAATCCATCAGCTCAAGAAGAGGCAGTTGAGCAGTAGCAAACTGAATGCCACCTGCAAGAATATTCATCATAGAAGAGAATGAGAAACCGTGAATATGAAGAATTGTATATTGCATATGCGAACCAAAGATCAAGAGTTTACTTGATGTAACGTTGGGACAAAGAGCAACAAGTAATTTTGAGAGTGTATCGGGTAAGGCGTCGCAGATCATCCCAAGGCCAGTATCAGTAATGCTGGAACTAGAACCCAACAAAACAAACAAAAAGCATGTGTTCAACATCCGCTCTTCATGTGAATAAACACACTGAACCACTAAGGACCAAACATACCCACTCAGATCAAGCAGTTCAAGGTTTGTATAACTTGAGGAAATGGCGGCTACAGATGAATCAGTGATATCTATCCCAAGAACTAGCGAGAGCATTCTCAAATCCCTGTACAAAAAATAGAAACTGACATCATCAGTCCGCTCTAAAGAAGTAATGCTTTGACGATGATTTGTAACGAACACTGGAAACGGAGAAGTTAAGCAAACCTGAAATTCACAGCAGCAAGAGAAAGTACAAAAGCGTGTGAAAGCTTGAGAGAGGCAATGTGAATGTTCTGCAATCCAGTGCAAGTCGTTCCCAGACCATCAACCATTGTTACAAGATCAGTGGAATCATCTTCTTGGCGAGAAAACTCGAGTGATACTTCTATCAGATTAGGACAATTGAAGACCTGACAAAAAAACAGAACAAAACATTTCATGGTCTAAAAAAACTTTGGACAAGGGACCAAAAAAAAAAGGGTAATTCAAATTACCATTTTCGAGAGAGAATGAAGATCCGCAAGCCAAAGAGTGGAGAGGCTTGTTGAAGTGAGTGAAAATCCTCCCAAGCTAGAACATCCTTCCATCTTAAGGCTTCTAAGTCCACGTTTATCAGAAACAAAGCGTCCCAGCTCATCCCTAGACACACAACAAAAATTAGTACAATCAAGAAACAGATCCAGAGAAGAAGAGTAAACAAACTGTTCCAATATTTTCAGTTAACTCTTAATGAAAAAAAAAAATCATTTTAACAATTAGGAGCCTATGTATAAACCAAACCCCATTTATATTTATTAATTAGCTCATTAATATTTGGAAGCCAAGACAAGTGCTACTCATGTGATTATTATTTTACCCAGAGATGCTATTGACAGCTGGCCCAGAAGTTGAAATCTCCAAAACTTCAAGACAAGGGCAAGAGAAAGCAATACAGGCCAGAGTTGTCGCATCAAACTCACTGTTCAGACAGGAACATTCAATCAGAAACATGTGTTTTGACCCTAAATTGCAATTAGTAAACACACTTATCTGTGTTTAATCACCTCTCGATGATTTTAAGTGAGAGTGTAATGAGTGCAGGACAGTTTTGCAGTAACGACCCGATCCGAGCTCTCTCCGGAACCCTGATCCTCATCTCCTCCGCAGCTTTCCACATCTTCCTCGCCGTCTCTCTCCACCCTCTACAAACCCTACCCGCCACCAGTAACCCCGAAGGAGGCAGCCTCTTGAGCACCTCCCATAAACCCGCCGCGTCGAACCTCCCCGGCTGAACAGCATCCGTCGTATCCAAATCGCCACGAGCAGCATCGTCGTCGTCGTCGGAGACGGGCTCCGGGGGGATGGGAGTGGTGGGGGCGTCGAGGAGGTGGCAGACGTGTCCTTTCTTGGGTTGGCCGCAGCGGCCGCAGCTGTAGCTTCCGCGGTTTTTTTTTGGGGATCGCTGGGATTTAAGGGCGGCGGAGATGGCGGCTTGGGCGGAGGTTGGGGAGATGTGAGGCTGAGGCTTCATGGTGAAGGTTGAGAGAGAGAGAGAGAGGTTTGGAGTGGTTAGAGATTGAGATTGAAAAAGTAAAAAACCAAAAAAAAAAAAAAAGGAGGGAAAGGTGCGGCGGGAGATGAAAATGGTGTTTTCGCGCGAGTGCTTTCGAACACTGAAAGCAAAAATGTCCAAAAAAAAATAATAATAATAAGGGTTCAACTGGTGACTATAGTTGAAACAAATTGAACGTGTAACAAGATCAATCACCATCAAAGTCATATTAGGGACAAAGGTCCCACATCGGATATTGGAAGGGATCATAAACAATATATAAGATAGATGGACCACTTCACTTATCACCAATTGGTTTTATGTTGGAAGCCCATCTACCTTAACATGGTATCAGAGCCCGATCCGAACAATCCAACCCGATCCATTATCGATCCAGCCCAAAGTCGGTCCATCGATCCTTGCCCAAGCATTCCGAGATTGATGCTCAAAGAGCCATCATCTCGAGGAGACATATTAGGGACAAAGGTCCCACATCGGATATTGGAAGGGATCCATGGGCCACTCCATTTATCACCAATTAGTTTTAGTTTGGAAGCCCATCTACCTAACACTTCAATCATCTGCAAAATTACATATACTATTCCAATATTTTATGTTACACATTTGTATTGTTTTACCCGGGAACCCGCTCGCCGGAGCCTGCGATATGAACGTGCATTTGCCGTTGCAGAGGGAGCTGTGTCCGTTTGATCTCGCTCCCGTGACGTCCACGGCGATTCAGATGGTGTTTGGGGATACCGTCGCGGTTGCGCTCATGGCGGCTAGGAATCTGAGCAAGGAGGAGTATGGAGCTAATCATCCCGCTGGGAGGATCGGAAAGAGCTTGATCTTCAAGGTTCTGGTCTCTCGAAAGTTGCTGACTTTATTATTGGGTTTTGGAGGGTTTCATTGTTGGCTCTTTCTTGTAGGTTAAGGATGTTATGAAGAAGAAAGATGAGCTTCCGGTTTGTAAAGAAGGAGACTTGATCATGGATCAGTTGGTTGAGCTGACCAGCAAAGGGTGTGGTTGTTTGCTTGTGGTTGATCAAGGTCATCGCTTGATCGGTACCTTCACTGATGGAGATCTTCGCAGGACTCTTAAAGCAAGTGGTGAAGCTATCTTCAAACTCACTGTTGGAGAAATGTGCAACAGGTGAGAGATAATTGGTGTATGCTCTGCTTTAGGTGGTGTATGCTCTGTTTTACATGCTATAAACATTAGTATATGCTCTGTTTTAGATCGTATAAACATTAGTGTATGCTCTGCTTTAGTCCTATAAACATTGGTGTATACCTGTTTTACATGCTATAAACATTAGTATATGCTCTGTTTTAGATAGTATAAACATTAGTGTATGCTTTAGATCCTATGAACATTTGTGTATGCGTTAGATCCTATAAACGGTGGTGTCTGCTCTGCTTTAGATCCTATGAATATTGGTGTATATACTCTCTGCTTTAGATCTTGTACTCATTCGTGTATGCTCTGCGTTAGATCCTTTAAATAAGGGGTGTGTGCTTTAGATCCTATAAACGTTGGTTTATGCTCTGCTTTAGACATTGGTATATGCTCTGCTTTAGATCCTATAAACATTGTTATATTGATTAGATCCTATTAACAGTAGTGTATTCTCTACTTTGGATCGTATAAAGATTTGTGTATGTTGAACCTATTGTTTTGATAAAACAGGAAGCCGAGGACAATTGGACCGGAAACAATGGCAGTTGAAGCTACGAAGAAGATGGAGTCGCCGCCATGGCCTGTACAGTTTCTACCGGTAGTCAATGAAGACAACACTTTGATTGGAATTGTTACATTGCATGGTTTGGTTTCAGCTGGTCTCTGAACACGAAGAAGAAGCTGCTGCCTCTATGTCAGAGTTTATTACACACATAAAGTTCATTCTTTTACAGAAACCCGGGTCACAGAATATTGTATTTGTTCATGTTATTCACATCTAGTGAATTATATTTGTGTCTAGTATTCCTCCGTGTATTGTACTTTCTTTACTACTCACAAGATGTATAGAGTAAAAGACTTATATCGTCTCTTTCATGTATTATCTTCTACAAAGATCTTGATTCTACTCTTGATTACATTATTATCTTAAAAAGCTAAACACCAGCACCATGAATGAACTCCTCCTATGGTTGCAGATTGAACAGAGATGGCTACAGAAACAAAGACAGTTAAGTTTTGGTTTTGCACATTCACACCGGGAAAAGAACTGCTTTGTAACAATGGACCAGTAGCTACTTCATTCCCTCTTTCAATCTCAAGTACATCTATGGCTAGCTTTCTATCAATTCATTCCTAACTAACATTCTTCTTTAGTTCAATGATGACAATGAACACAAAAAAAAAACACAAGTTTCATCATATTAGCTTTCCATTGTCTCCATTTCTAAAAACTTCAAGAAAAAAAAAAACCAAAAATATTATATAAAAGAATCAGAACCTATTGCATTTAACGATCAATAAATAAGTGGACATAGAGAACAACAACTTAAGCTGCTAATAAGAAGAAATCTGTAGAGAGAGATAGTGTGAACAAAAGGTACAGGTAATAAATAACACACGTGTTTTAGAATCTCTATGCAGCTGATACCGTGCTGTTTTGGTTGTTGTTGATGCTGCTGCTACTGTTGCTTTCATCATTGTTCTCGTGCTCACCAGACATTTCCTCCAGAGACTTGCCTTTAGATTCAGGAACCAACAATGTAAACACCATCCCCAAAAGATTAACCACACCCAAAACAATGAGCGAGTTCTTCACACCAATCCCTGGAGGGTATCCATGTTCTGTCTTGTTCTTTTCAGGACTTTGTGCCAAGTACAAGAACCCAAACGCACCCACCATTGCTCCTAACTTTCCTGAAGCCGCTGAAATTCCATGACAGGTTGATCTAAACCTAGCCGGGAAGATCTCAGCAGGCACCACGAAGGTTGTGGCATTAGGTCCAAAGTTTGCAAAGAAGAATGTTAACGAGTACATAACCACGAACCCTATCCTGTTATCCTTGTGAGTCCAATGATCGTAAGGAATGGCGAGAGCGAACATGAAGACAGTCATGAAGAAGAAACCCATCATCTGTATCGCAAACCTACCAATGATGTCTATGAACGCAACTGTGAACCAGTAACCAGGTACCGTGCTGCACAAGGCGATTAGGGTTTGCGCACGCGCGATCTTGAAAACTTCTTGAATTGCGTTCATGGTCTGAGCCGGTGGGATCCATCCAATGGCGCTGAAAATATCTTTCTGGAAAAGGTTCTGGCTGTAGAAGGCGATGTCTAACAAGAACCATGTGCTTGTGGTTCCAAGCAAGTGAAGACCATGACGTTTCATGAATTCCTTGGAGAACAAGCCAAATTGTCTAGACTGATCTCTAGTGATCTCTTCTACCCGTTGATGCTCTGCTTCTATCTCCACTTGCAAAACCTTAGACATGTTCGAAGCCGCTAGCTTCGCGTCCTTGGCCACCAGAGCCGTGTACCGTGCCGTCTCAGGCATCTTCGATCTCGAGTAATACGTCATTGCAGCAGGCAAAGCACCGACCATCAGAATGATCCTCCACACGTAATCAGCCTGAGGTACCGTGGACCCCACGGCATCGACTTGATAGGCCGGAGCAGGAAACCTAGCCTCGAAAACCGCAGACACGATGATCGCAAAGATCCCACCTGTCAAGATACCAAACCCTTGCATCGCGAAAACCGCAGCTATAAACGCACCACGTGTCTTTTTATTAGCGTACTCAGACATGATCGTTGCGGACAAGGGATAGTCACCGCCTATACCGAACCCTAGCCAGAACCGGAAGAAACATAGCGTGGTCATCACGGTTTTAGGTTTGTTACCAAAGGAGAGACCCGAAGCTATTGAGCAAATGACCATGACCATGAGAGTCATGCCGTAAACTTTTTTCCTCCCGAGTTTGTCACCGAGCCAGCCGAAGAAGAGCTGGCCCGTGAGTGTACCAACAAATGCAACGCCGTTAACAGCGGCTGAGACGTTTGGAGGTAGGGTTCCTGGCTTCACTGAGCCGTCCACGTGGTAGTAAATGCGGCCAAGAAGCTTAGTGACGAGAGAGATACAAAAAAGGTCATATGCGTCGGTGAAGAATCCCATTCCGGCCACGACAATCGCTGTGAAATGGTACCATTGCGTTTTGGCAACGTCGAGTGCGTTTAGCACGTTTAGTTGATCTCCTGCCATTGCTCTTTTTCTCTTTTCTTCTGCGTTATATAGTAAGAAAACACATTCAGTATATAACACAAAAAAACACTTGAAAATCTCCTCTTATCTTAACTTTTTTTACAATAATACATTACGTAAATTTTTTGTATTTTCATCACCTAACAAAACATTACAAGATAAACAGAGAGATTAAGACCACAGATAGGAACCAAAAGAAAACAATAAGGGTGAATTTAAACTTGAAAGCACAAGGCTAATGAATTATAAAAGATCTTCAGTATGTTGTAAGTAGAACTGTTTAATGAGTATCTTAATAAAATGATAGAATTATCCATTGTAAAGTTCCTGACGTTATTACATTATACCAAAAGAAACAAGAACAAAAAGCCTGCTTGATCCTCATTTCTCATCCGAACAACAAAAAGTAAAATAGATTCACAAGACACATAAGTAATGAAGAAGAAACTTACATAAAGAGTTTTATTCTTCTGCTTACTCTCTGGCAGACAAACACTTGTAGGATTGTCTTAGAGAAAGAGAAGAGTCTTTTTGTTGTTTTTTCTCAAGAAACTGTAGAGAGAAAGATGAAGAATGGTTGTGAGTAATGAAATAGAGGCAGCGTAGCACAAGGCTATATATACATGATCACTTTCTGTTTTTGCTTTGACATATTCTTTTCTTTTATGTGGTATATTCTTGTGACAACGACACCGTTTATTTCTCTTTGACTTCTAGTTTTTCGCATCTACTTCTCTATCATCCACCGTTTTGTTTTTCAGTTAAAATAAAAAGTTTGTTTTGGAATTTGTTTCTACTGTATGGTTGAGTTTTTGAGACTCACGGTCAAAAACTCGTTTTAGGCTGTAGCATATTCCTAGGAGAAAACAAAAATATTCGGACAAATTAGCTGTTATTTTCATTATGGTAATTGATCCCAAATTAATGCAGAATTTGTAAGAGAAGACTATCGTAATTGTCTCAGATATTATTATGGCTATGCATATTGACTTTCTTATTTTTGAAACTGATTCGATTTATTGTCTTCATGTGAGAGATACAATGACAGGCCATATGCTTTTACGAGTAAAAAATGTCTTTAAGTGATTATATTTTATCCGACTGTATAAAAACAGATCCATTGTTGACCCTAGAATCATTTATATTTACAGGACTGGCTCAATAATTTTACGAGTTTTAGAACAATTTTTAAAAAATTCTCTTAGATTTAATATTTATTTAAATTTTGTAACTGAAAACAAAAATATGTGTATATAAAATATTTTATGGACCTTTTTAAAAAAAATTCTGCATAAAATACATATATTTTTAAAAACAATGGAAGAGAAGGTTCACAAGATTGGATTTGGGACGATCACACCGCTTGTCCTCCATCTAAGCTGGCACTGCAAATTTACTCAAATCCATTTAAAATTATGACTATGAAGTCCATGATCAATAATGAACTTGTTATTTATTAAAGGATTTTTATTTATTACTCTAACATCTTGGTTAATCAATTTTCCATATCAAAAGGTGAGAAGAATCATTGTGAAAAAATACTAGAGAGAACAAATGTGTTGCCCCAAAAATCATAAGGGTAACATTGTATACCTCAATCTAAAATAAATTAAACCAAACCTTCATGTCACATTTTCATTTATAAACTATAATATATCATATTATTAGCTACAAAAAAATCGTTAAATCTTTTTATTAATACAAGTACAGTTATGATAGTCTGTATTTTATTTTCAACAATCTATTATAGGAAAAAATTGATATTTATCAATAAATGATTGATCTTAGTCGGATAAAAAACAAAGGAAATAAATTAAAAGGAAGTGGTTATTACATGGTAACGGAAAATAGCGGGAACCAACGTTTAGAATGGGCTCTAGTGAGCTGTCAAAAAGAAAGGGCTCTAGTGACGTGGCAAGTACAGGGCCCCACAGCTATGGATTCACATCACCAGCCTTCTTCTTCCTTCACCGCTCTAATGGCCTAAACCCTAAATATATACTAGCCGTTACGCTCCCACTCTCTCTCCACTCTCTTCTCTCTCTAACTCCTAGCTTTCCCTATCTACTTACTATCTCTCCAACATGAGCTCGATCGAAAACGCTTCGAAGAAGCCATCTATGGCCTCCTCTGAATCTTCGAACCCAGAAACACTTTTCTCTACCAAGACCCCTGACAAGACGGCGACTCTCTCAACCAGACCTCGTGACGGCGACAAACCCGTCAAGAGACAGATCTTGACATCGCCTAGAAAACCTGAAACAACGGTAAAATTGCCCGAAAGGTGAGATTTTTTTGATTGATTTGCTCATAAAGTTTTGGACTTTACACGTTTCAAATTTTGATGAATTTATTGGCGATTTTTGCAGGTTTGAGATTCTGGAAGAATGCTTTAATGGGTTGGTCACTGCAATTAGGTTGCTGAAGCTAAAGGGTTCTTTGACTTCGTTTGCTAATATATGTCCCAAGATTGAGTTTCTTACTAATCGGTAAAGCTTTTCACTTTCTAGCTTCTTCTTCTTCCTTGTTTGGTCTGAAGAACATCTATCTAACTGATCAATAAAGCTATTGACTTTTTTGTTTGTTTGTTTAAAGCTATTGACTTTCTAGCTTCTTCTTCACAACAATGCTATATTGCTTGATTATCTACTTGTATACACGTGTTCTTTGGTTATACTTGTTTAATGTTTGTTTGACCAATGTGTGTGTGTGTGTTTCGTATCTTCCAGGATCTTCTCGTATGATCATTTGGCTCAGATGAAGCATATTTATCCAAAAGCCATTGAAGTAAAGAGAGTTTTGAAGTGTGATGAAGACACTTGTTGTGTGAAACTTACTCTTCACGTTAACTTAAACACCGATGCAATTGTACTTGAAGATACAAGTTGCGGAACTAAGTACATGCAACTAAGGAAGGTGTTCTACTCAAAGCTTGTAGATTTTTACAAAGCTCATCCTAAGGTATACATATTAGTCTTTTTATTTGGTTGTATATTTTTATAAAATGGTTATGTGTCTGATTGTGGTCTGGATATAGGACGAGATCCCGAAAGAAATGCTTCCTGAACCGTTCAGTTCATCCAAAAGGAGTAGTGATTCAGACACAATGACTGTAGTAGACGTGCGAGCATTTAAACTTGAAAATGATGGGTCTGATGTTCAAATGGAGGAGATGGAGCAAGAAGAAGATAGAGTTAACAACGTGATTCCAGATTCGACTTTATCAGATGGTACTGAGGAATCCTTGTTACCACAAACAGAGTCAACCCCAGCCAAAGTTTTGTCCACTCCCTCCAAGGATCTGTCAACACCAATCAAGCTCATGAGTGCAACACCGACGTTGCAGCCGTCTAGAAGGTGTATTACAATGACTCCAGATGATGATAATGGCTCCGTTAGATCAACAGATGATCTGGAAAGGCGCCCTTCTCGCACTAGGTGTCTGAATTTCGACACTCTGGAGGAAGATGGAACACTCAGTGACGAATCTAATGATGATGGAAGCGAGGATGAAGCTAGCGATGCTTCCTCCGATGATGATAGTGATGCTTCCTACGATGAAATTAGTCTTCTGCACTCAGTAAGCGGATGGTTTTCAGAGCAACCATTTTGCTTAAAACAGTAACCGTGCTTACCATTGTGTTGTGTGCCTCTTGCAGATGATAGAGGAACCAAAGGATCAAAGCGAGAAGCAAAACTTGCCTAAGCTTGTTAATGTGATTCATAAAATGTTTCATTCAACAAACCGAACGGTCATCACCAAGGATGAGCTACTTCACAAGATGATTGCATGCCAAATCGATATGGTGGATAGAAGTAAGGACAGTTTATATCTGAATGTGTTTACAATCTCACTGGCTCTTCTCCCTTGAAAGGCTCACAGTATCTTTCTTGTTTTTGTCTTTCTCTCAGAGGAAGTGGAGGAACAGCTAAGGTTGATGTTGCAACTGGTTCCTGATTGGATCTCTGAAACAAAAGCATCTTCTGGGGATGTTCTTGTTCGGTGAGTTGACCACCATAACAAAACACTATTGTTTTGTATTATTGGAAACAGTTTTTTTTTGCTTCTTCAGGCTTTAACATGGTGTTGTTTATCTTGTGGTTTCTGCAGCATCAATAAAATGTCCACTGCTGAAACGGTACGTGCAAGACTTGAGGCAGCAACACTTCACAGGGCACTTCCACTGTCTCCTGAAGAATAAAATATTAGTTTCAGTTATCATAATCTTAACACATCTTTTCCTTCATAAGCTGATCCAACAAAACTCATTACAATGTTATTAATTTATTGTCAAAGATTATAATTATCTCATGATTATGGCTGGTTAAGTTGTCTAAGAAAGTAGCTAAAACTTGATATTATTAGTTAATAAGACTTTAAACAATGATAAAGTAGCTTTGGCAAATTATTAATCTATTGTCAAAGATTATAATTATCTCATGATTATGGCTGGTTAAGTTGTCTAAGAAAGTAGCTAAAACTTGATATTATAAATAAGACTTTAAACAATGATAAAGTAGCTTTTGTAAGAACTAAAGCTTTGGCTAATGGGTAGGTATATAGTTCTGGATCAGTGATGTTGTCTTTCATTAAGATAATCTTTGAAGACTTTGAACAAGAACCGTATGAGAATTAAAGTTGTTGAATACCAAGATTCCATAGGAATTGAATGTGTATTGTATTGAAGGTCAGAGGTTATGCTTCTACAATCTACAGTCACACAATATACTGTATATACAGAAGAGAAAGCCCTTGAAGATTTTACTCATGTGAGCCCTCCTTTAAGAGCGCGGTAGTCTCTCCTCGCCGTGGTTCGCGAAAACGACGCTCTGCGCGGAGCCAGACGGGAGTAAGCGTGGTACGGCCTAACGACGTCAGAGGAAGAGGAAAAACGTCGTCGTTTAAGTCGAACTCTGTTGTCGTGTTGTTGGTGAAACGCGCCGAGACGGAGACGTGCGTGGGTAAGAGAGAGCCTCGTACTCGGCGACGCGTGTGTCGTCGCCGAGTCCGAGGCTTTGGAAGTGGTTGAGGACGTAGGTGAGCGTGTCCAGAGAGGGTTTTGTTCCGGCGAGGTGAGGACGGCGGGTGAGAGCGCGGAGGTAAGAGGAGACGGTGGCGTTGGAGGCGGAGGAGAGGAAGAGGCGGCGGAGAGAGAGGGGGTTTGGAGAGAAGAGATGAGGAGGGGAAGAAGAAGCGTCGTCTGGTGGGTGGTGGAGAGTGTAGAAAGCGGCTACGAGGAGGACGAGGACGAAGAGGAAAGAACAGAGCGGCGGCGGTGGCTGACGGAAAGAGACGAGAGGCTGTGACATTGCAGCAGAGAGAGAGGAGGAGTAATTGTCGTTAAGTGTCTTTCTATTTATTAATCATCTTTTGTCGTTTTATGTGTCTTGTCTCTTTTGTTGTTTTTATTTGGTCAATTACATTGTTGTTGATCTTCTTCTTCTCTTCGACAGTTAGTTATGTTAAAGACCAAGTCGTTATGTAATAACGAGAAGTTGAATGTATATATATAGGATGCTTTAACTGGTTGAAAGATCACTTGAGAAACATGTTAACGACTATTTGATGCTAAGACATCACAACAAGTGTTGGTTGAGTCGAATGAAAAGCTGCATGTATTAGAATTTTAGAATTTAACAAAAGTGGAGTATGTCTTTTTTTTTAATAGTAGTGGGTGGCCAAAAGAGTATATTCGTTTATTTAGTATCATTTTTGTTTTCTTTCATTTTTATATGCTCATGATGTATTATTATTGTATGTGTTCAAAATTTGACATATTCCATCTTGATTATCATTTTTAAACATAAGCATATTACTCGTGATATTCCATTTTGATTGCTATATTTTTTCATCGATTTAGTCATCATTATTTCGTAAATTCATTAGGGTGGAGATAACAGTCGCAATGTAAAGTTACATAAACACTGGGTAGGTTATTGGTAAACTTGACATGAGTTCTCCATTAAGCAATATGATCTACCAATAAGTGTCTCCTAAAATCATTGCTGTTAATCTTTCTTGCATAACAAAGTGTCTCCTAAAACCTTTAGCTATTTGAGGCATATAGCTTGGAGGTTGAGATCATCTTCTTTACGTAAATATATAAGCTACAATAATTATAACAATTCACCCTTGAATTCAAACTGATTGTAAACACTAAATTTACACACTGCATATATGACACTGTGTTATCGTATTTGTGTGGCTACACGCTAATCAATATTTTATCTGCCAATAATTTCATCCCATATGGCTTTCTTATTCTGAATTTGTCTTTATTTTGTTCTACCGCTTTGACCATTGTTATCGTTTTCATCCACTGAATGTCGTCATCTCGAATTTTGTTCACATCCAAATGTGTTAAACGATACATAGACGCATCTCGAGGGTATCGATGGGTCCCTTTACACCCATGCATTCTAATGTTTAATTCTTGCATATATTGAAATGTTAGGTGAACTTGTATCTCGAGTTATATAATGTTCAAACGGCAAAATGTTGCCAGAAGATTGCTTCGTATGAAGCGTATGAGATGATCTTTCTCAAAATTGGCAGATCAATATCTTTCTAATACTTTCCAATGCACAAGAATCAGCGCAATCGTTGATATGTTTTAGACGTATATAACCTTTTATGTTATTTGACAATAGGTGCATAGGTTTAGTGCATGGAATTCCAAATCCATGTGCTTTGCATAGTGTTGATCCTGTACAAAGTCTAATGAAACATTAGTTTTAGGTTTCCAAAAATTTGAAAAAATACATAGAAAAAATTTCTAAATTTTTTTTCAGGCCTCAAATTTACCAAAAAAAAATTTTAGCTGAAATTTTTAAAACTACTACAAACCCCTAAATCTCAGGGGGGCCCTGGTTGCATGTTGTTATAAAATTGATGAATGCTGTTTATGATGTACTTATATCTATTTGGTATATAGAGAAAAAATGTGGGATATGTACGTGCATTATCAATACATGATGTGCACATACCTAGGTTTTTCTTAGCCATACTGTGTCGCCGAGTGGCTTTTATAAACAGTAATGTAATCTTCATGTTGTGTCCGCCATAAATGTTATCTTTATACCGGTCAACAACTCAATAATAACTATTTGTTTTTGGAAGAAATGTAAATAGTATTTTAGACCTTGTTGCCTTTTCCTCTCAAAATTAATCGTCTGGGTACATACATGAGAAATCAAAAGCCAAAATTATGTAATGAATGTAAAAAATTACTATAACGTATAAGAAGGTAGCAAATTATGTAAACAACCAAGATGATTCGACCTGAAAACCACAACTATTCACCAAAAGAGGATTGCTCATTATGGGAAAATGTTCTAGCGTTTACCCAAACATACTTGTGAATTGATTAAAACACATACAATTTGTGACTAAAACTTATAACTTCAAAACAACCTTTTTCTTGGAACAACACAATTGAAAACAACTAAAAGGTAGTATAAAATACTAAGTAACTAAGCTCAACAAATGATGATCATGGAACAAAAGAATGATAATCATGACAAGCCTTTTTACACTTACTTTAAGATCACCACCATGTTCTAGATATTTCACTATAAAAACAAAATCTTTATAAAGATTATGCTCTTCTAAAAAAGATGTGGGACTCGATCGAATGATTGAGGTGTTATATAAATCAGAAAGTTGACACAGCACTATCGCGAAATAGGAAGGACAAATCTAAGTGGGTCCTTAAACGTATCTTTGCAGTACAAACACCTTTGTAAATGCTCTTCCAAGTCATCATTCGGACAAAATATTTGAGGGACAACGCAAGTGTCTGGTTCAGACACTAGACTACCTTAATTGTCGTAGACCATTGTTGTAGGATAAAAAATTCTATATATATGGTGGACAACAAAAAGACTACCTTAATATATAACTCTATACATTCAATCGTATCCTGTATACAACTTTATGCAATATGTAAACAAATATTTGTTTGTTAAACATCCGAGCAAACTTCCCCCATATCTTTTGAAAGTACACTACTACAAATTTTGAACCAATTAGTCGAATTCATAGTGGAATATGATGTTTTGATGCAAAAAAAAAAAGTGAATAGAATTTTCTATTATTAAGGGCTTCTCGTAAAAAAGGACTTTAATTAAGAGTTCTCAAAAAGCAATCTGAGCCTACTTTACAGAATCTGATGCCTTGTAGTTATCCCCCTAACATCTACTACACCTTTTGGTGTTGTCGGGCCAGGCTTTTAAAGCCCATGTGATAAAACAAACAAAAATATATGGAAATTTGCAACAGAAACCTCAAAAGGGGCTTCGCTCGCCGTGCAGCGCAACCTCAAGCAGGAGAGATGATGAGCTTCCTAAGGAGATCCATCGGCAGCCTTTCTAAATCGAAACTGGCTTCGACCCTCCCGTTTTCCTCCGCTTCACAAACAGGAGCATCAAGGCAAGCCATTCCCGATTCTGGTCTCATGAGTGTGGTCTCAAATGGAGCTGTTGCTTGTTGTCCAATGAACATCAGGCCCTCTTGCTTGTTGTCTAGATCTTTTGCGTCGACAACTTCTAAGGAACCTGCGAGGTGGTGACTGTGGAGGATGATCCTTTTGATTCTCCGACGTACCATATCCCGGAGAAGCCGGTAACCTTTACAGAAGGTGCTTCCTACAGTTTTGTTATTCTGGCCGGGCTTGCGGTCGCTGGGGCTTCTGGGTACGCTGTGTTTAAAGAGCTCATGTTTCAACCAAAAGAGTACAAGATCTTTGACAAAGCGTTGAAGAGAATCCAAGATGACGGTCAGGTGAGGGTAGAATGGATCCCCATCACAGGGTACGGACAAGAAACCAGAAACCGAGCTGCTCGCCAACGTATACCTAACAAAGTATTTACAGATGAAGACGGAGTCGAGCATGTGGAGGTAAACTTCTTCATCCGTGGGCCTCATGGAGCCGGGAAAGTGTACCACAGAGATGTTTAAAGACAAGGCAGATAAGGAATGGAAATACACATACCTGATCGTAGATATTTTAGCTCCCTCCCCAGCCAAACTGATGCTGGAGTCCTACTTGCCCGCCTAGACACACCTCTCTTATATCTATATTTTTTATTGTGATTCGGTTAAGGGTTTATTGAGAACAACGAGCTAGTGTGACAGTTTTACACTTGTGCTTTAGTTTTATCATCAATTCTGGGATCAGACATCTGTTGCACTAGCATTGCTAAATTGAAACACATAAGTTTTCACATATTAACCTTACAGAAGTTTTACGAGCAAAAATAAAGAAAAAAAAATTGAAAGCAATGATTAGCTTCCATTTATATACTTTAAGTTTTGTTTAGTACATTGCTTTCAATTTCCTCTTGTTATTATTTATAAATGTTCTCTCTTTTTTATTTAATCTCATTAAATTCCTATTTTCATTTATTTATTTATTTGTTGAATTTTAAAATTAATGTTTTAGGATTTATACACATATTAATAAAAACTAAATATATATAACTTGATTTATTAGTTTTTAGTTTTATTTGTTCCCAATAAAATTATACCAGTAATATTTTTAGATTTTAATTTTTTTATAACAATAATTTTAGATTTTAATTTAGATTTTAATTTTAAAAACAAAATGCATTAGTTAAAATCAGAACATTAATCTTTTGTATACCAAAAAAAAATTATAAACATCAATATTTTTATAGGGAGAAAGTAATAGTTACGTGTTACAAGTTACAACCATATCTCTGTCCATTAAACTTCTAAAGAGAGATCACAAAATCCTTGTGAACCAAACACACACAAACCAATGAAATTAATTTCTACCTACCCATCTGTATACTGCAGTGGATAACTCAAGCCAACCTTATTCTATATAAAGATGATGAAGAGACATATGACCAATTGTGGTCGAGCTTTGGCTAAGATTCAAGTTTATGATACTGGTTAAGATCAAACTTTTTTCCAATAAAAAAAAGCATCTTTAAAGTATGATTCCTAAACTCTAATTGTGCTCTCTCTTATTTTGAACCACAAAACTCTAACTATGGTCATACTCGCAAATATTGCATTAACTGACTTTTTTTACGAAATACTATATTATTTAATTTTTTGTCATCAATATTATTATTATTTTTTGGAATTTTCTAATTTATTATAATTTCATGGAACTACTCTTCTCTGTGGGCACGTAGTCCAAAGAACAATGAAACGCGCCCGATAAAGACGGAATCTTCGGGAATCTCCGGGAGACGCGATCGTCATCCAAGCTCAGCTTCTCTCCTCCGACGACTCCGGGCCAACCCGGACTAACCGGGTCACCGATTCCTCTCATCACCGTGCCTCTCTCGATGCCCCCGAGTCCACCACCGTCTTTCTCGTCGTATATCAAGACGCCGAGAGCGCCTCTAGTCTCTGCTATCTTCACGATCACTCCTCTCCCCAAAGTCTCTCCCTTTCTCACTAAAACCAAACACCCTCCGACGCTCACTCCGATCATCTCGAGCTCTCTGTAGTCTCTCTCCTCGCCGTGGTTCGCGAAAACGACGCTCCCCTGCGCGGAGCCAGACGGGGAGTAAGCGTGGTACGGCCTAACGACGTCAGAGGAAGAGGAAAAAACGTCGTCGTTTAAGTCGAACTCTGTTGTCGTGTTGTTGGTGAAACGCGCCGAGACGGAGACGTGCGTGGGGTAAGAGAGGAGAGCCTCGTACTCGGCGACGCGTGTGTCGTCGCCGAGTCCGAGGCTTTGGAAGTGGTTGAGGACGTAGGTGAGCGTGTCCAGAGAGGGTTTTGTTCCGGCGAGGTGAGGACGGCGGGTGAGAGCGCGGAGGTAAGAGGAGACGGTGGCGTTGGAGGCGGAGGAGAGGAAGAGGCGGCGGAGAGAGAGGGGGTTTGGAGAGAAGAGATGAGGAGGGGAAGAAGAAGCGTCGTCTGGTGGGTGGTGGAGAGTGTAGAAAGCGGCTACGAGGAGGACGAGGACGAAGAGGAAAGAACAGAGCGGCGGCGGTGGCTGACGGAAAGAGACGAGAGGCTGTGACATTGCAGCAGAGAGAGAGGAGTGAGTAATTGTCGTTAAGTGTCTTTCTATTTATTAATCATCTTTTGTCGTTTTATGTGTCTTGTCTCTTTTGTTGTTTTTTTATTTGGTCAATTACATTGTTGTTGATCTTCTTCTTCTCTTTCGACAGTTAGTTATGTTAAAAAGACCAAGTCGTTATGTAATAACGAGAAGTTGAATGTATATATATAGGATGCTTTAACTGGTTGAAAGATCACTTGAGAAACATGTTAACGACTATTTGGATGCTAAGACATCACAACAAGTGTTGGTTGAGTCGAATGAAAAGCTGCATGTATTAGAATTTTAGAATTTAACAAAAGTGGAGTATGTCTTTTTTTTTTTAATAGTAGTGGGTGGCCAAAAGAGTATATTCGTTTATTTAGTATCATTTTTGTTTTCTTTCATTTTTATATGCTCATGATGTATTATTATTGTATGTGTTCAAAAATTTGACATATTCCATCTTGATTATCATTTTTAAACATAAGCATATTACTCGTGATATTCCATTTTGACTATCAAATTATTTTGCTTAATCTTTTCTTCTTATATTTGTCGTTAATTCATTCATTAAGTGGAGACAATGGATAACCAAATAGTAAACTTGGCATAGGTTCTCCTTTTGTACAATTGCACGCTCCCTATTGCCAATTTGCCATTGAATCCGTTTATTCAGTACTGTTTATCTTGATTGAGTAAGAAGAGAGAAAAAAAAGAAAACGTGTTTCCTAACACCGTTATTTGATGCACATAAGTTGGAGATTTACGGAAAATAAGATCCAATAATAATTATATATGACAAACCGCCCTTGAACTCGAACTGATTGTAAAACCCCCAAATTAACACACTGCATGTATATAGATAATTTCAAAACATGATATTGTGTGTGTTAATATCCTATTTGTGTGGCCTACCCTCTAATGAATGCTTTCTTTAGAGTAGAGTAGATCACCACCATGTTCTAGATATGTTCTTCTAAAAGTGTGGGACTAGATCGAATGATTGAGGTGTGATATATAAATTAGAAATGTGACAGCACTATCGTGAAAATAGGGAAGGACAAATCTAAGTGGGTCCTTTAACGTATCTTTGTAGTACACCTTCTTTTGTCAATGCTCTTCCAAGTCATCATCCGGACAACTTTTAGGGACATTGCAAGTGTTGTGTTGGGTTCAGATACTATAGGTATGTTTCTCTATTTAATCTGTATACGACTTTTTGCAATGTAAATACTCTTCCAAGTCATCATTCAGACAAAATAGCTTAGGGACATCGCTAGTGTTGGGTTCAGATGATAGACTACCTTTTATTTGTTAGACAGAAGTTATAGGAGAAAAGAAATATGAATACGGTAGACAACAAATGAACAAAACGTCTACCTTAATGTATTGGTATGATTCTCTATTAAACTATAAAATGTATACAACTTTTTGCAATGTAAATAAATATTTTTTGTAAATATCAGATTTTGTGAAACACTTGAGCAAATTTCGTAAAGCCCAGTGTCCTTTTATGAACCATTTAAGCCACTTTATCAGTGTTTTGTACGCTCAATTCCTAGTGGAATCTGCCGTTGTGACTGGAAACAGTTGAATAGACTCTGGCACTCTGCTAAAGAATTCTCAAAGAAACTTGTGGTACTTAAAATCTGATGTCTTGTTGCTATCCATCCCCCTACCCTACTTTAAAAAAAAAATGTTAGGCCAAGCTTTTAAGCCCAATAGACCAAACAAACCCGAATAAAAACAAAATAATGAGAAAACGGCAAAACAGGCCTGAGATTTTGTAATTTGAAGAACAATGCTTTACACATTTTTCTCTGGTTCGAGAGTTATATGAGAAACATTATTGTCATCAAAATTTGAAAACCAAAATCATGGGTCATCAGTAACTCCTCATATCAACTCTGAAAAAGAGATGAGATGGCATGTTCAAACTTTCTTTTCGACCCCACAAACAATTATGAAGAGTACCAATTTAAAGCTATATATTACCAATTTAAAATTATATATTATATAATATATCAGTGTATGTGTATAGAGGTGTGACGATGAATATATCACCATCACCACCAACCATACTATTGTTGTCATAATAACTACCTTCATCCTCACAAGTGTGATGCTTGCAGTCGTGGTGTTGTCAGCAACCATTGCTTTGGCAGAAATAGTTGTGAGACGGCGATGGTTGTGTTTGGTGGTCTAGTGATGATCATGGCTAGCGGTCGTTGTGTTAGGTGGTGGATTCAAAATTTAATGTGATATTTTATGCCCTCATAAACTTTATGCTATAGTATTAGCTTTCGTCTATATACTTTATATTTTGTTTAGTATTGAAAACTTACCACAATACATTAAATCCCATTTCCTCTTCTTTTTGTTGATAATTGTCCTATTTATTTTATTGAATTTAAAGAATCATTTATAATTAATAATCACATGTTGCAACGTTTACCAAAAAAAAAAATCACATGTTGCAACCATCTCTAATAGTTAGATATATGTCAAGCCAACCTTATTTATGTAACGTTTTTCTTTCTGTCTGTTGCAACCATATTTGGTAAACAAAGTACCAAAAATAAATAAATAGTGATCTACTCAATTTTACTGATTTTTATGATTTTTTTTTTTAATTTGGAGGTGCAAGTGTGATGATAAATCTATATCAAAAACGACAATGACCAACCTTGATTAAAATTTGCGTTTATGATATTTGCATAGTTGCTTGTTGTAGTAGATGGGATGAATCAGTACACTTGGTAAACATTTTCGCAATCTTATTGTATATCAAAATCTATTTAAGGTAGTATGCTCACACAAATCTATATCCAAACAATAAATCAATAAAGCAAACATTTTCTCAGTCTGATTATAAATCAAAATATTTTAAAGATATTATTCTCAGTTCTAAGTATAACTCCATACAAATCTCAGCTTGAACGATGAATCAGTAGAATTTATAAACATTTTTCAATCTTATCGTAAATAAAATCTTGTTAAGGAATGATTCAGCTCCGTTCTCACTGTGATCATGCAAATAAATAAATAAATATATATATATTTCTTAATATCTGAATGAAACTCACAAAATCTATTCTATTAATTTAGGGATTGGTTTTTATCTACTATTTGAAGTTGTCATTTAGATTTTGGACTCTTTCATAGTTGTTACTAGAATATTTCACATCTCTTATAAAATACAACCTACCAACTTAAATTAAACCAAATCTTAACCGCATAGATCAATTGAACTTAACCAATAACATCTTTAAAATATTTTTGGTTATCTCTTAATATAATATATATATATAAATATTACACAAAAATATTTATAATATTACATACACAAATTATATATAACATATATTAAACTTAAAATTTGACAAATCAATTTCCGCCCTTTAGGGCGGGTCCGAATCTAGTATTGCATTAATTGACTTTTATCGTCACACATTTTTAACATAATTTTTGGCTTTATTCAATATAATGTCTCTTCTGTGAGAGGACATTAGCCCAAGAACTATGAAACACGCTCCAATAAAAAAAGAAAGAGAGGAGATAGTTGTGGAAGATAGAAGAATCAAAGACAAAATAAAAAACTTCCTTTTCTTCCAATATTCTCCAATATTCTCTTTTTGTATTTTCCATTTTCTCTCCCTTTCTAATATTTTCCTCTGTTTCGTTTCCCCGGGAAAATAGAAGGAAAGTTTCTTCCTTTTTTTTGGTTTCTTTTTCACGGAAGGAGAGATTTTGGTGAATACCCCATATAGAGGTAAAGAAGATTATATTGAAAAGATACCTCCTTTTTGGGTTTTGAGAATCACCAACTCATCTTCTCTGTTTCGCTTTACAGTAACTTTCTCAATCTCTGCTAACCGCAAAGTTGTTTTCTGGGTCTTTGTTGTACATGTTTGTGTAATTCAGTTGGAGAATGAATCAAAAGGTTCCTGCTTTCATTGGATTCAGAAGCTAGGGCTTCTGGGAACCTACTTACTCTGTCTCTACATTAGCATTCGAGATTGGGTTTTGTGTGTAGCCATGGAGTCTTCAAGAGATGTTATGAGATGCTGTGACTTTGGTTGTGAGAACATGTTGTTGTTACGAGGCTCTTCTGATTCATCTTCAAATGAATGTGCTGCTTTACTCGAGGATCTTTCTTCCCAAAGGAAGACAGTGAAAGAACTCCACTTGGAGCTCGAAGAGGAGAGAAACGCTGCTGCATCAGCAGCTAACGAGACAATGTCAATGATACTTAGGCTGCAGAGAGAGAAAGCTGAGATACAGATGGAAGCTAGGCAGTTCAAAGCGTTTGCTGAGGAGACGATGACGCATGAACAAGAAAAAGTATCGGCTTTGGAGGAGTTGGTGTACGAGAAAGAGCAGGCTATCGAGGCCTTGTCTTATGAGGTCGAAGCTTACAAGGATAGGTTGCTTAGCTATGGTGTAACTGAAGCAGAGATGCATGATAGCACGGTTGGTATTGATGATTACCCGTGTGAATATTCTTCTTTGAGATGTAGTGTGGATGATGAGAACCTGAGCGGACCAGATGGTGATGTTGAGGTGGTGGAGAAGGTGATGGTTGGTCAGTCTCCAAGATGGCCATATTATGATCCAAACTCGCCTTTAGGAACTGCTAAAGAAGTAAAGGGAACATTTTTGACAGACGCTCCTATGTCTATAAGTAGTGACAGAGTTTATACTATTGACTCAATTCATGTGGGAGTTTCTGAAGTTAAGTTTGACGAGGAGCCAAGTAAGATGAGCAAGGGAACGTTGGATGGTGATCACTGGAAGTCTCTGACTCAGAAAGGAGTTAACGAGACAGATATTGAGAAGCTTTACACAAGGCTTCAAGCACTTGAGGCTGACAGGGAGTCATTGAGACAGGTCATTGTAGCGATGCGGACTGACCAAGCTCAGCTGGTGTTGCTGAAAGAGATCGCACAACATTTATCAAAGGGAACTGTCACAACAAAAAGGGTGAATCCAGTTAGGAAAATGCTATTTCTCAAAGCATTCTCTGTAGGAACGGTCTTCAAGGTAAAAACAATCATAATCTCTCTCTCACATGTTACGTATTGGTATCTGAAACTATGTGTAAGCCTGAACTTTGGTCTCCCTTCGTTCTTGTGTTTCAGTGGATTGTGTCTTTCGTTTCTTGGAGAAGGAAAGCAAAGCCAAACAAGTAAGTAGATTAACCAGCAAAGACACTTTCCTCTTTGGTTCACATTCTTGTTCTACTGCTTTCTGATGGGATTCAATTAACAAAAATTGCAATGCAGGTATGTGTACAATCTATCAGCTAACAATATGGGAATGCTTATGATTCTAGGCGAGGGATGTCAAACTAGAAGATGGAGTTGCATAACAAGTTCACATGTCTAGACAATCCCTTAGTTTTCTCTCCTGGTATAGCTAGTGCAAACTGAATGTACATTTCTCTCTATTGCATGAAGACATCCAATCAAAAACATGTCTGGATGGTTCTGATTCTTATTGAATACTAAAGTTAATTGTAACATATTTTTGGTCAAAATCAAGATCATATTATGCATGAATAATATCAGGACTCAAACCAAACGGTTTCTCATACACTGCATCAAATATGTTTCAGGATATGTTCAGCCAAATAGCACATAAATAAACATTAAGTTGATTTTAGTCAATACATATAACGATGAGAACCTGAACCGAGGATTCAAAGCAAATACAGATCAAGAGGGAGACAGAGAAACAGTGTAAGAGTTGTTGCAATACTTCAAGCTCTTTAGATGACCTGATCGAAGCTGAGGGCAGATCACTGTTCCGGGAATGTCAGACGCAGCATCGTTTGTTTCTCCTGTGCCTTCGGTGGCTGGAGACTCAGGCTCAGTTTTATCAGGGATTTGTGGTAGACCCATGTTTAAGCTAACCGAGGTTGGCTCGGTCACAAAGCTGAATTACACTCACAGAACGTTAGCATATCCTAGCAAAGACTTTGTTTTTTCGTTTGGAAGAGAAGAGAATTTGCATCAGACGAACCTGGCTTCAAAGTTCTGTCCATTAGCAATCACGTGTGCACAAATATTGCTAATAATCCACGGCGGGATGCATTCACCCTTAGTCTCAACTGTATAGCAACTTGTACATTCTGCTGTCACCATCTCCTTGCAGTCGATCTAGAGATCAAAGCAACAAGTATTTTGAAAATGTCAAGAGAAATCACTGATTACAGAGCAAAGCGCAAGTCTAAGAAAATATACCTTAGGAGAAGACATTGCAGCATTCTGAAATGGTACAGGTGAATATAATACAGGAACGTCTGCGGTGAGAAGAAAACTCAAAGAAGACCTACGCATGATTGAAGAACAATGTGTACATTATACATCATCAAAATGTGTCCGATATGTAAGTTCTTTTCCAAAAAAGTGTTTACACGCACCTATAATTTAGCAGAAGATCGTACAATCCATGTACGCTCTCGTTTCCGTCAAAAGCCAAGAAAGATTCTGGAGTATTATCTATGTTTGAGACGGAACGCAAACGACGAGTCTGCATCTATTATTAGGATGAGTCAGAAAAATATGCAAATACTATCCCATTTACAATTGCAGGTGCTTCACATTGTTCATAACATCGGAATATTCATATACGCAGAAATATAGTTCATAAACAAATAACTGAAGGTGCACAAACCTGGCCAAGGTTGTGATTCTCTATCTCTGAAAGTTCGGCAAGATCTTCAACAGTGGTCTCATCCATTTTAGTTTTGCAAAGAGGCATAGTGTAGCATATGTCCTGTGAAAAACATATTCAGATCATATTAGTATAGTACTGATAACCGGACAAGGTTTGTATAATAGATATGGAAAAGACAATGGATAATCTTATAGTTCTCTCTTAGTGTTTTGATTATAGATTAACCATACTGTACTCTACCGTTGATGTAAGAGCCTAAAATGTTCAAGGTATTCCTAATAAGGTTGCAGAAAAAACACAGCAATACCACATTATTGTTCAACTGAGCACTGGTGACCTCAGAGCAGTGGAGCAACAACAGGTAACATGTTTTCAAGTTCTATTGTAAACCGACAAAATGACTTCAAAATGCTGCAAACTTCACAGTTATTTCCTACAAACTAAGAGAAGCATCCTGGCTTTACTTAAATTTCATTTAAGTCTTATCAAAGAAGCAGTCCAGTCAATCAATGAATTTGTACAGATTCCAAGACTTAAAACAAAAAAAAAATACATAATAGATAAGAAGAAAGCGGCAGCCAAGTTTGAAAGCCTCAAGGAAAGCAAAAGAAAAACAACTTGCATAAAAATAAATGAAGCAAAAGGCTTAAATAGTATATATCTTACAAGGTCTTTAAGCATGGCTCTCAATCTTCTAGTTGACTGAGTGATATAGGCATTGCATGAGCGTTTGACACCTCCTGACTCACAGCTTCCAGTGAACATTACCACAAACTGTGAAGTATAAACTACAATCCAAATAATTCACATCTAAATTTAGTTTCAATTCAATAGTATGCATACATATCATTTACAATAAGAGAGATGGAACGTGAGAAAGAAGCTCTGCATGAAATTCACATTTTAATAACTCTAAAGCTGTACGTGACTATGATGCATCTTTGCCAAGGAAAAGTAACAGCAAGGTGTAGCCAAATTTTTCAAAATGAAAGTGCAAGCGCAAATATAGCATAAAGGTTCTCTGTCTCTGAGGAAAAAAATTTCCACGTACATGCATCTGTATAAAATATGTACGCACAACAGGATTCCAGTGCCGTTGACGTTATCATCATTAAACTAGCGTTATACAAAAAGCAGATCCAAATCAGGCACATACGACGGACTTACCATAAAATATTTTGCAGACATTCTTCCGAAACTTAAAATATAGACTTCGAAAAGCATCTTCCCATGCCAATTGTCGCTGTTGTAGAAAATCACATTCGCCTGAAACAGCAAAATGAAGATTTCTTTATAAAATTTAGAAGGAAGATGACTGAAAGAAGGCATAGCTCTTGAACTCTCATTAACAAACCTCTGCCTGGTCCAGATTTTATATATGCTGAAATCATAGAAGGTGGCAAGGTAGACTGGGGGTAAAGCCATGAGTGCAGTGACATGGAATTTGACACCTGGCATACCACATCTGATCCAGAACTACTACTGTTATCTTGGTTTAACTGTGGCATACCATTGTAGGTGCTACTCATGATTGACCTATGTAACCTAGAACAACAATAGAAAGGAAAATAACAGACTGATTCAAACATAATATTCAATGCACTTTATATATCAGAAATCGCTTAACTAACCAATTTAATGGAGAGGAGGAAACAAGTCGAACATATGTCTTCATGGAAAGATCCAGAGGAATCTCTCGCCCAGGAACGTGAAACTCAGCCACGAAATTTCCACGAAATGAAGCAGTATCAGATTTCTCACTTATGTCACCAGGATAAACCGGCAATGGTACACAAGTGGCAAGTCCTTTAAGTGCTTTGCTCTGTTGAAGGACAACATTAGTTTTACCAAGACCATATACATTAGTCTTCTCAAACTATCAAAAACTTCCAAGTGAAGTATACCATATCAATATCTGGCAAGCGGGATAACTCTTCACCCCTTGTTGAAAGTTCCGTGACACTGCGAAATATGCTCTGTCTGCATCTCTCATTTGCTTGACGAGCTCCGGTGGTAGTATCATCAGAAACTCCAGTAGAAGCATTATTGTCCTCACTGCTAAGACATAAAAGCATTAACATAAGCTAAAGCTCAGAAAATCAGCTTACTCTAGACAGAAATTGCCTGAGGCATTTTACCGAGTAAGTTGTTGCCTTTTGATGGCAACAACATTTGAGAGTACAGAAACATTGAATAGGTTGGTGGACTGCTCTTTCACACCATTATCCTGTGGTAAAGACAAATGAATTGTAAATCGTCTTTCACCTAAGTTTTTGAACAAAGCTAAAAGGAATGAAGAATCAGAGAGGTGGCAAACCTTAGAATTTTCTTTGCCAGATGGCAACCAAGGCCGAGACTTTTTGACAGGATATAGCTCATTCATACGCATCTCAATGTACTTTGGATTCTTAAGCCCATTCCCCCTCTCAGTACTACTACACAGCCAAGATAATCTTAGTAAGACAAACAAAACAAGCTCAATAACTTGAAGGCGCGTAATGACTTGTTTTAAACCTTTTGCAAGGACGCAATGCATCAAAAGACTCTTTAGCTTGGTCCACAAAACAAGCCCGCTTCAGTTGTTCTCCCTGTATTGTGAGAAAAAGATTAGTCCCTCGAATTGAAACAATCTTTGCAAAACTCTGAGAAAGGAAGCAAAAGTTACTCTGAGTTCAGCGGGGGTCTTCCTCTTAGCTTTGGACACTCCACTCATTTGAAGAGAAGAACCATGAGCAACGACTTTCGCCATTTCCAGAATCTGATGTTCGTTTGATTAATCCTTTACCTAACTAAACTTCTTCCACACAATCAGATCAGTTAATCGCGAAGTCATCCTCATAAAACCCTAAATTGAGAAGCCTATGAACCCTAGAAGCTAGTGAATAGTACCGATTGAAGAACTTATTCCGATTAACAAACACAGATCGGAGATAATGTTCGTTTGATTGATTTCAATCAGATCAGTAAATCACAAAGTCCATCCTGAAAAAAAGCTTATTTCGATTGCAAACATGAATCGGAGATAGGATCAGAAACACACTCACCAAGCTCGATGATTAATTGTCTTTGCGATGTAGCAAACATCGAGATCCAGCGGCGTGGCGAAAGGAGGTATCGATGTTGGGGATGACGAGGTCGGCGTGGTGTGAGTCTCCACGGCGAGGATGGGGGCTCTTTAGGTTTTTTTCTTTATTCTTTTAATTTTGGGGGAAAGTGAAGTGGGAGGGAAGAGGAAGGCGCGTGAAAATATTGGAAACACTTTTTTGAAATTATTTGGTCCAAAATGTTTTCGGTTTCCCTCCTGTTAAACATTACACATAACGCCGTTAACGGAAGACGCCGTAAGCTAACTGTTATCACCGTGAATAGTTTGGATTTCGGTTTATAGGATATGGGAAAAACGAATTGCAACACAAACATTCGGTTCGGTTTAATACGGTTCGGTTTAATAAGGTTTTGGTTGAAAATCCAGGTTTAGTGTTGTAATCGGTTTGTTTTTAGAAAAAGAGATTGAAATCATATCCACTTACGTCTCCACAATTCTGTTTTAAAATCGGATTGAACACCTGTGAAAATTAATCCAGATTAAATGCTCTAGATCACTAGAAGTGAACACACTCCTAACATCACTTGATTAACTAACACCAACTCAAATGTTTTGTCACCAATAAGAACATGAGATTAAAAAAAAAAGATAGCCTCTCTAGCCTTGACATATTACAACACAAAATCAACATCTCTGGTCTCTAGAAAATACATATTATTATTCTCTCAAACTTATTACAAAGTCTAAATCTCACTCTCTCTAACAAGCAAGAGGCTCCAAGTTCCATTGAGTCACTTCATCGTTTACTTCCTCCTGAAACATCATGCAACAATCAACCAATATGTTTGAATCCAAACCAGAAAAACAAACAATCACAGACATGGTCTCATCACTCTGTATATGCTAATGGTCTTACGCTACCAGGTCACTATGCATATATGGCCAATTCTTCAAGCATAAACGAACCATCGGAAGCAGTACAAAACATGTTAAATCACAAAGGTTATGAATTAGATTTACCTGAACTTGAAACCTGCCTGCCTACCTGATTCAGAAACTACATCTAAGAAGGAAGAGATACCGCTGCTTCCTCCTCGCCTAAAGACACAACATAAGGCTGAACTTTGAATGATTCAGTGATTGTAAAGCTGAGCTCGTAATTTACAGTCTTCGTCCCAAAGATGTTGAACTTTCCTGCGCTCTTGTAAGCTACCTCCGCATCACCACCTTTCCTGAAAACTACCCTAGCCCTGTTTTTCTCCTCATCGACCTCGGTCTGTGAATCCCTTATTGGTCCAAAATGCCTGAACATTTTACTCAGGCTCTTCTCAGAAGGTAATGTATCCGTTTCGGCAAAGTACATTATAAGCTCAGCTGGTGCATTCTCATCAAAGTCCGCCGGTTTTTCAGAAGCTGAAGGAAGAGGATAACTGATCTGAGACTGCCTTCTTCTGTATGGACGACGAGTCCTTTTGACCTGAGCAGGTTTCAGCTCAACCGGCACAACTTGGTAGTTTTCTTTTTCTGTAGCAGCTGGTGTTTGCTCTTCACCACCGTTATGGATCACCCTGTCGGTCCAGTATGTGTCTCCCATTTCCTCGAACTCAAATGCTTCGGTTCCTCCTGCTGCATTCGAATTGGATGTTCTGCTTCTCTTACTACTTCCCTTCTCTGGAACAAACTGCTGCGACGCCGATGAGTTTCGGAAATCTAAGAAAAAGCCAGTAGCAATTTCGGATACCACGCTCTCTTTTACAGGGTCTGTTGCTGCAGAGTGAAGCTGGGATACAAAACTCTCAACAGAAAGAGTTTCATCACCAAGGTTACTACTACCCTTGAGAATTGAAGGAGATCCTGCCATCTGACTAGCAGCTCTGGCTATGCATGCACCGATCTTAAAGGAGGGCCTTTCTGCAAAAGACACCTTTGCCAAGGAAACAGTCTTCCTACCTTCACCTAAAGAATCCTCACTCAAGACATCAGCCTTTCGTTTCACACCATTCGTTTTGGTATCAGAATCAGAGTTGTCAGGATTCTCTTCCATTACTGTATCTTCCTCCTGTTGGTTTTGATCGATATTTGGAGCTACATGAGTAGTGTCACCTTCCTCCCTCCTTGTATCTTGTTGATCTGTAGCAACATGTGCTTCACTGGAAGCATTTTCAACACCGTCAGCGTTATCACGGGACTCAGCGTTTGCTGTAGCACCAACCGATTTAAGGGCCTCGTTGCAAGCCTCCTCGGTGGCAACTTCTTCATCTGCGGTGACAGTAGCTTTCTTATCCTCTTTCAAAGATACATTCCCGGTTTCAGTTTTCAGGTCTTGTACGTTTCCTGACCAAGATGATACACCACTGAAATCAATAAAGTTGGTAATATCAGACCTTGGATCAAAAAGACCGTTCTGATCCAACGGTTCAACTTCACCTGGAGCAGCATCTTCAGTCGAACTGTTTGGCTTCACTGGATCAGTAGATTCAATTGCCAGCTCAGCATTAACATCTTTCCTTTCATCAACTACATTGGAAGGGTTGATGTCAGCTTCAGCTATTGGAACATCATGAGTTGGTACCATACTTGCACCAGCAGCGTCATCCAAAACAACCTTCCCCACCGTTTCCTCCTCAGTATAATCGATATCCATGGCTTCTCCGTTTTCTTCTTTATGGGTCGTATCTTCTTCACCACATGTTTCAGCAGCAGGGTTTTCTTCATCTGTTTCCTTAGTAGACTCCTCTAGAACTTGTACAGATTCTGATTTCTTACCATTGTTGGTCTCGGATCCAACATTCTCTTCATTCGCCTCTTTGCTATCAACATCCATGTTGGTATTGTCCCCATCACCTGATTCCTTCTTCTCGCCATCTTTATCTCCCTCACCATCAACTGAGCTTTGTTGGGACTTCTCAGCTTCAACATTTTGTTCAGCACCAGAAGCACCACCGCTACCTTCAACTACACAGTTTGCCTCCTCTTCATCAACAGCTTCAGCATCTCCCTGACTTCTCTCGGTATCAGTCTCTACGAAAGCATCAGTCTTTACAACATCATCAGACCTAACACCCTTCTCAACGTCGTCATCCTTAGTAACAGTATCACAAACTACAGATTTAGCATCTTCGATGCACGGATCATTCACCGGAACATCAACTTCACCATCTAGGGTTTCGGACTTAGAAGCTAGCCCTAGTTCCTTATCAGTTTCCTCCAAGGGCACTCTGCTATCACCAAGGGACGCACTTTCTTCTCTCTGTTCCTCCATGGAAGTACCTGGTTGCAGCTTAAACACTCAGTACACAGATGGATCTCATGTAAAGAAAAGGCGACAACTTTTAACTGAAATCGAGGCAAAGTTGTAGAATTTAAGTGAGATTAACAACGGGAAAGGTGAAAAAGATCGATGGGGTTACCTTTTTTAGATCAAAGGTGAGGCCTTTGGGTCTCTCGGTTACAGAGACGAGTGTTGAGAGGATATGAGCAAGCGAGTTCTGGCGAGAGAGAGAAGAGACCCTGATTCTTTTTCGGGATAATGCCTTCAGTTCTTTTTAATTTATTTTTGAGTCCTTATTGTTTTCACTTTTGAGATCAAACTTTTGGAAGTTACTAAAAGAGCCATTTTAATTTTCCGTATTTGTGCCTTTTGAGTTAAAAGCACAGGTGCGTTTGCTAATACAAAGATTATAGAGTTTACTTTGCGATAATCGATTAATAAAAATTATTTTAGTATTTCCTAATTCCTGAATTACATTTTAAAACAATTTTTTCAGTGATTTCTGTTTCTTAATTGTTTTTTTTTTACGATTTTAACATTATAATTATACTATCTTCTTGTCGTGTAAGCCTTTAAAAATTGTGATGTATGCGATTTTGACACGACGCGAATTTTTCATTCAACAAATCGTATTGACATAAGAGTTAATGAACTGCAGTTTCATGTTTTCTTGAGCTGCAGTTTCACACGTCAACTGTGGGGTCTGGTATTCACTAGACTTTCTCCTCGTCAGCCTGCATTCTTCACCTGGGTGGAGCTCCTATCTTGGTGCAGAGTCCAAACGAATACAGCTCCATCAACACTCAGGAAACTGGTGACTCATGTGCTGATATATCACACTTGGAGACAGCGAAATAATGCTCTCCATAACAATACACAGCTCTCTCCAGACCAAACTTTCAGACTCTTGGACAGGGATGTGAGGGAACACCATTACAGCAAGGCGCTACAAGCGGAACTTCACCAACCTAATGGTGCTTTGGATCAGATGATTTAGAATGCTTTTCCCAATCAACTACTACCTTTCTTGTTTTTTATTTTAATTTTTGCCAAGAGAGATGTATGTAAAAGTCTGTGCCAAGGTGCAAGACAAACTGCTCATTTTAACTAATGATATTTACAGTTTAGCAAAAAAAAAAAAAAAGAGTTAATGAAGAAATTCACCTGGACATGGTTGGTCTTGAGAACAGTGAAACTAAACATCTTTTTATAATGTTTAACATGTATGGATCATTCAGCCTCTAGACTATTTTAAAATGTGTATGTATGAAGCATTCGACATATGGATCACATTGACCCATTCTAACCAAACTCATGTGCTGAGTAATACCAAACTAATTTGATAATTGGCTGGGCCAGATTCGATGAGTTATCCACTTTTGATTACGTTCTTTCAGTGACAAATGAGACACAAAGTATTCAAGAGAACCACCAATGCTATAGTGAAGATGTCTCCCAAGAAAAAGTCTGAAAGTTCAAGCAATGTTAATCATGACTCATGAGTATAGTGCAGCATCAACCACTCACGAGTGTTCTTTACAGAAGTTGGATGAAAAGAAAGATGCTGCATCTGCTTTGTTTAATCTCTCGATAACTCATAAGATGGTTGATAAAGAAGTTGCTCTTCTGGAAAATCTTTCTGCGGTTGGAGAAGGGCGTCAAGCATGCTTGTACCGTTAATTTAGGATCTCATAGAGGAAAGAGAATGCAGCTTCTGTGCTGCTTCAGTTGTGTCTGAACAGTCCTAAGTTTTGCCTTTTATATAATAATATATTAAATTATATAAATAAAAATAATTTTGTTAATATATTTTATGTTGCATAGTAGTAGTAAGAATCAACATTGTCTCTTCCAAAAGATTTTTCAGATTCAACACTGCAGTAGTATGGTCCCTGAGATAGATAGTTTGTATAAAAATCAAAATAGAGAATCTAGGAGATTCCAAAAAAAACCCTTATATAGGGACTTGAACCTGAGGGCTGGGGAAGCAACCATTGGCCATCCAACAGGCCACCTTACATCCTTCTGCAACAGAGAGTATTTTGTTCGATTCCATACCTAAGACTGCAAGAAACTGAAAAGAATTTTACCAAAACAGAGGAAATTTTGGTTAACCATGGCAGTTAAGCTACAACATCAGGGTTTGTTGAAAATCTGAGCTGCAGCATGTCTGTTGTTTGTAGGGATTGCTTCACCGCAGGAGTGCATGCATTACACATGACCTAAAAAACTAATAAAATATGATCTTTAACCGTTAAAACAGGATATGTGCAATATGCTTAACCATTCAAAACGATTGGTTTTGGGAATATTCTGGATGGTGTGGTATGCCTAAAAATGCTTCAGTTTAGTTCCTTTTATATTAGTAGAGATGCTTTGAGTAATATATATTTGAAATATTTTTTGGTCAATTTATTTGTTGTTTTTAAAGATTTCTTGGATAATTTCAAACATTGATTATAACATGATCTGAATTAAACCGAGAAAGACCGAATCGAACTCAATCCAACCCAAAAATTAGAAAACGTAAATGAAAGGTATGAGCATGGTACTGAAAACCCAAAAAACAATCAAACCGAGGACGCCCCAGCACCCAAGCCTAGTTTAGACTTTAGACCATACCAAGCCGAACAAGCTAAACTTGACGTCTCTCCCACCACCACATACAACACTACGTCAAAGATTTTAGAAGGAAGTCCATAAAATGGTCATATATTTTGCGGCACCCGTTTACTGAGTCATAGTCCATGACTAGACCTGTTAATTTATGACATGCCCAAACTCATGACTCGTGGCGGTGCATCATTTGGTGATGTTAATTATATAATTATACGGGCTGATTATATCAAGAAAGAGGCGTGAATAGAGACATATAAGAAGGGTGTAGTGATCACGTTAACATTTACCTGTCCACCAATCTGTCACTCTCTTTTAACACCATTTCTTTATTGCTTTTATTCCTCTTCTTTTTTTATATAATTCAAAATTCACTCTCCTCCTCTTTCTCCTCCTGTCTCTCTCTCAAACACACACACACACACGATCCAATGACGACGAGCGACAACGTGATAGGATGTTTTGGAGACACGAAGCTGACCAAAGTGTTCGTAGGAGGATTGGCTTGGGACACTCAAAAGAAGCAATGCATGATCATTTCATCAAGTATGGTGATATCTTGGAGGCAGTTATCATCTCCGACAAACTTACTCGCCGTTCCAAAGGCTACGGCTTTATGTTCTTCTCTCTCTTTTATTTTTCTTCTTGATTTATCTCACTTAATCATCTTCGTTGTTTAATTTCTCGATATGGATTTGTTTAAAATACTTTTTGTAGGTGACTTTTAAAGAAGCGGAAGCTGCAAAGAGGGCTTGCGAAGACTCGACTCCGATCATCAATGGCCGCCGTGCCAACTGCAATCTTGCCTCCCTCGGTGGCCGCCACAGTAGACCACCCACAATGCCCTCTCCTCAAGGGTTCTTCTAATTTTTTATATGTAACTTTCTTTTGTTTAATCAAACTAATCCTCGTAATATGGGGAAGCCAGGTACTATTGCCATTTAAGATAACTAGATTGATCAATAATCAAACTCGCAGGGAAAAATACACATCTTATTCACGTAAAAATTTAACAAAATGAAAATGTTACGTACGTACACATATAAATACATTGGTTGTAACGTCATATAAAATTTTCTATGTGGGATAATGTATAATGTTGTATGGTGGATGTATATGATCTCTTATGCTATAAGATTATCACTTGCAATTGTGGAACACAAAACAAATCAAATAATGAGTTGCTAGTTTGGCTGAAAACTATGCTTTTCTATTTACATTATATACCACAATTTGTCAGTCCACAATGTCAAACAAAAAGTTTGATCTAGAAAGGACATTCCAAGGATTGAATCTTGAATGAAATAGAGAGCATTTTTTTGAAACAAAGCATCTTTGAAGTCATTTGAACATTTTAGATACCACTAAATCTTCAAAATTGATCTTGACTTTATTTTCAATACAATGCGTTGTGATGTGAAGGATCAAAGAATGTTAATAGGGCCATGTCAGGACATGTGGGGAATAACCAAGCTCAATGGTACTACCCTGCGGGATTCACACACCAGCAGCAACGCCATCATCAAGCCTTTCCATTCTATGGGTATAAACTATTTTCCTACGGCATAAGATCTTCAAAAATTACTTAAATTAGAAAAGGTATTTCATAAGTTCGGTTTTGATACTAAATATATAGGTACCCTTCCTCCTACGTCGCCCCTAACATGACCTTCAATCAAGTAAGTCTTATGATTTCTAAATTACGTCGATATGCTTGAACTATGTCTTTCCACACTTAATGAAATAATTTTGTTTGTGATGTTGTTTAATGAACAGAAAGTTGGATACGTTGGAGGAACCTACATGAACGGATACTACGCACAACCGCAACCACCTCTGCCTCGCCAGCCACAATACCACCAACATCACATGTATGGTGGAGGACGTAATGGTTGCGGCAAGCCCGACGATGATGCCTTTCTACGCTGTCTATCCTTATCATCAATCTCAGGCCATCGGTTTCCCTCAGCCTTCTTTACGAAACACATTCCTACTCATCCCATTTCAGGTATTTTGTCATTTTATCATAAACCTTATATATGAAAACTAGTTTACTAAAAAGTATCCAACATGACATTTATGGCTTACGCTTAAGTACTATTGCAGTTGTCATTTGAACTTATAAGTTATAACATGTAATCGCATAAATATTTACTTTTTCATACATATTTACTTATGTGCATATAATTATATTTATATAGCTGCATTACCATCTTAAAGTAATATTTAGAATTGTAGAAACTTAATATTTTAGTGAGTTTTTAGATGAAGGTAGGAGAATTTGAGATTTGGTGTGATTTTTGTTAAATAATTCTAGAATCTCATCTAAAATCATGAGATTTGATTTTTATTTTATAACTAAGAAACTTCTTTAAAACACTCTAAAACATCTAAAGCTCTCGAAATCTTCAATTTAAATTTTGTTCAATAACAATTGAATTTTAAAGTGTTTTATGAAATGACAGTTCAATAACACCGTTTTAAGTAATTTTAAAATCCATTGGATAACAGAATGATTTATTATTTTAAGATAAATCATCTCAAACACTTAATTGAATACACCGTTTAATATACATTTTAGTGGCAAAAAATAATTTTCTAACATGTGTCTTTTTTCTTTTTTTTTTTTTTGAAAAAGGACATTCAACATGTGTCTTGCATATATAACGCTTTCATTCTTATCCATCAAGCGTATGTCTTTTTTTTGTCATACCCACGCATGCATACACAAGTTGGTCACGTTATTTGATGTCAGTCATCGCTTGTGCCCATGATGTGGAATCACATGGATGATGGATCCACTATCTTCAGCTAGCTAGGCTCTGCTTTGTCACGTTATGCCTCGTTGTCGCACGTGTCTCTGTAATAATTTAGCTGGATCCTAGCGCTTACGAATTCATAAATAACAAAAAGGCCCCTTCCATGCAAGATCGTTATGTGTCGGAAGATATATATAATAAACTGACATTATAAAGATTTGCTTTTGATTGTTGAATAGGTACAGTTGGAGGATGAGATAGCATCATGAAGAAGGCATAAGTTGATAGGCAACAACAAGTCAACAAGCTGTTAACCAGACGATTCAGCCCAAAATTATTTTCATTTCTTCATCTCACCATGTTTTAATTTTTTACCGTATAGACATAAATCAATTTTTAGAAAATAATCTCTATATATTAATAGATTTTTAAACTACCTAATAGAGTTTCTCCTAAAGTAGTTAAGGTCTACTTCTGTATTGGATTAGCCTAGTACCGCCATCATCCGTCTTCTCTTCGCATTTTTGTTCATTAAAGATAGCTAATAGAATTTTCAACCGAATTAATAATTGAAAGTATCTACTAATCGGGTTGTAAAAAGTTATTATAGAGGTTCTTTTATATCCTACGTCGAATGGCTTGTGTCAAGAAACTGTTTATTGTCTCTGGAAACAAAGGAATAATCTGATACATAATCAAACATCACTGCCAGCCTATACTGTCTTCCAAGGAACCGACAAGGAGGTTCGCATTGGTATATCGGTGAGAAGACAGAAGAAACATTTCTCTTCTCTGATGCATATGTTGTTAAGATGCTCTTTATTGATCTCTCTATAATTGTATATTGTTCATCTTTTTTTTTTTTTGTTAACTTGTAAATATCATTGATGATAAAAATGTTTACAAAGAGCAGAACCTTAAAGGTTGATTCACCCTGGCAAAAATAAACAAAAAAAAAAAAGATGAACAATATACAATTATGGTAGAGAGATCAATAAAGAGCATCTTAACAACATATGCATCAGAGAAGAGAAATGTTTCTTCTGTCTTCTCACCGATATACCAATGCGAACCTCCTTGTCGGTTCCTTGGAAGACAGTATAGGCTGGCAGTGATGTTTGATTATGTATCAGATTATTCCTTTGTTTCCAGAGACAATAAACAGTTTCTTGACACAAGCCATTCGACGTAGGATATAAAAGAACCTCTATAATAACTTTTTACAACCCGATTAGTAGATACTTTCAATTATTAATTCGGTTGAAAATTCTATTAGCTATCTTTAATGAACAAAAATGCGAAGAGAAGACGGATGATGGCGGTACTAGGCTAATCCAATACAGAAGTAGACCTTAACTACTTTAGGAGAAACTCTATTAGGTAGTTTAAAAATCTATTAATATATAGAGATTATTTTCTAAAAATTGATTTATGTCTATACGGTAAAAAATTAAAACATGGTGAGATGAAGAAATGAAAATAATTTTGGGCTGAATCGTCTGGTTAACAGCTTGTTGACTTGTTGTTGCCTATCAACTTATGCCTTCTTCATGATGCTATCTCATCCTCCAACTGTACCTATTCAACAATCAAAAGCAAATCTTTATAATGTCAGTTTATTATATATATCTTCCGACACATAACGATCTTGCATGGAAGGGGCCTTTTTGTTATTTATGAATTCGTAAGCGCTAGGATCCAGCTAAATTATTACAGAGACACGTGCGACAACGAGGCATAACGTGACAAAGCAGAGCCTAGCTAGCTGAAGATAGTGGATCCATCATCCATGTGATTCCACATCATGGGCACAAGCGATGACTGACATCAAATAACGTGACCAACTTGTGTATGCATGCGTGGGTATGACAAAAAAAAGACATACGCTTGATGGATAAGAATGAAAGCGTTATATATGCAAGACACATGTTGAATGTCCTTTTCAAAAAAAAAAGAGTTAATGAACTGCAGTTTCATGTTTTCTTGAGCTGCAGTTTCACACGTCAACTGTGGGGTCTGGTATTCACTAGACTTTCTCCTCGTCAGCCTGCATTCTTCACCTGGGTGGAGCTCCTATCTTGGTGCAGAGTCCAAACGAATACAGCTCCATCAACACTCAGGAAACTGGTGACTCATGTGCTGAGTAATACCAAACTAATTTGATAATTGGCTGGGCCAGATTCGATGAGTTATCCACTTTTGATCTTTTTTCTACTTCTAATTATTAGTGTAAAAAATCAAAGGTGTAACAATCGACATAGTTAGGGGAGAGATTTTGGTCACATCAGTGTAGAAATTGAGTTATGTTTTTCACAACAACATATATTTGTAATGTGTAGTAATGTGAAATTTAATTTAGCATGTGTATATTTTCCGAATAATATACGAATGTTTTGAAAGTTAAAAGACTAAAGAATGGCAAAGCATTATGTTCTTTTTATTATTCTGGAGTATCTATCTATGAAGGGACTCTGCAGACTAATCTCGAAAGAAAATAGCAGTTCACAGATAGATTTTCTTTCTTGATTTTCAAATGGGTTGTATGCAGTGAGTTCATGTTCGTATAGCCACACGATTAAGTGTAATGTAGTGTCTTTGAACCCAAATTGCTTAGCAACTTAAAATTCATCACGTGGTTGTAAAACATTGTGTTCAGTGTTAAAAATGATACATAAGATTACTTTTTTTTTTTGTTAACTTGTAAATATCATTGATGATAAAAATGTTTACAAAGAGCAGAACCTTAAAGGTTGATTCACCCTGGCAAAATAAACAAAAAAAAAAGAAAAAGACACATGTTAGAAAATTATTTTTGCCACTAAAATGTATATTAAACGGTGTATTCAATTAAGTGTTTGAGATGATTTATCTTAAAATAATAAATCCACTGTTATCCAAACGTGGATTTTAAAAATTACTTTAAAATCTGGTGTTATTGAACTTGTCATTTCATAAAACACTTTAAAATTCACTGTTATTGAACAAAATTTAAATTGAAGATTTCAGAGAGCTTTAGATGTTTTTAGAGTGTTTTAAAGAAGTTTCTTCGTTATAAAAATAAAAATCAAATCTCATGATTTTAGATGAGATTCTAGAATTATTTAACAAAATCACACCAAATCTCAAATTCTCCTACCTTCATCTAAAAACTCACTAAAATATTAAGTTTCTACAATTCTAAATATTACTTTAAGATGGTAATGCAGCTATATAAATATAATTATATGCACATAAGTAAATATGTATGAAAAAGTAAATATTTATGCGATTACATGTTATAACTTATAAGTTCAAATGACAACTGCAATAGTACTTAAGCGTAAGCCATAAATGTCATGTTGGATACTTTTTTAGTAAACTAGTTTTCATATATAAGGTTTATGATAAAATGACAAAAATACCTGAAATGGGATGAGTAGGAATGTGTTTCGTAAAAGAAGGCTGAGGGAAACCGATGGCCTGAGATTGATGATAAGGATAGACAGCGTAGAAAGGCATCATCGTCGGGCTTGCCGCAACCATTACACGTCCTCCACCATACATGTGATGTTGGTGGTAATATTGTGGCTGCGGCAGAGGTTGAGGTTGCGGTTGTGCGTAGTATCCGTTCATGTAGGTTCCTCCAACGTATCCAACTTTCTGTTCATTAAACAACATCACAAACAAAATTATTTCATTAAGTGTGGAAAGACATAGTTCAAGCATATCGACGTAATTTAGAAATCATAAGACTTACTTGATTGAAGGTCATGTTAGGGGCGACGTAGGAGGAAGGGTACCTATATATTTAGTATCAAAACCGAACTTATGAAATACCTTTTCTAATTTAAGTAATTTTTGAAGATCTTATGCCGTAGGAAAATAGTTTATACCCATAGAATGGAAAGGCTTGATGATGGCGTTGCTGCTGGTGTGTGAATCCCGCAGGGTAGTACCATTGAGCTTGGTTATTCCCCACATGTCCTGACATGGCCCTATTAACATTCTTTGATCCTTCACATCACAACGCATTGTATTGAAAATAAAGTCAAGATCAATTTTGAAGATTTAGTGGTATCTAAAATGTTCAAATGACTTCAAAGATGCTTTGTTTCAAAAAAGACATACGCTTGATGGATAAGAATGAAAGCGTTATATATGCAAGACACATGTTGAATGTCCTTTTCAAAAAAAAGAAAAAGACACATGTTAGAAAATTATTTTTGCCACTAAAATGTATATTAAACGGTGTATTCAATTAAGTGTTTGAGATGATTTATCTTAAAATAATAAATCCATGTTATCCAAACGTGGATTTTAAAATTACTTTAAAATCTGGTGTTATTGAACTTGTCATTTCATAAAACACTTTAAAATTCACTGTTATTGAACAAAATTTAAATTGAAGATTTCGAGAGCTTTAGATGTTTTAGAGTGTTTTAAAGAAGTTTCTTCGTTATAAAAATAAAAATCAAATCTCATGATTTTAGATGAGATTCTAGAATTATTTAACAAAATCACACCAAATCTCAAATTCTCCTACCTTCATCTAAAAACTCACTAAAATATTAAGTTTCTACAATTCTAAATATTACTTTAAGATGGTAATGCAGCTATATAAATATAATTATATGCACATAAGTAAATATGTATGAAAAAGTAAATATTTATGCGATTACATGTTATAACTTATAAGTTCAAATGACAACTGCAATAGTACTTAAGCGTAAGCCATAAATGTCATGTTGGATACTTTTTAGTAAACTAGTTTTCATATATAAGGTTTATGATAAAATGACAAAAATACCTGAAATGGGATGAGTAGGAATGTGTTTCGTAAAAGAAGGCTGAGGGAAACCGATGGCCTGAGATTGATGATAAGGATAGACAGCGTAGAAAGGCATCATCGTCGGGCTTGCCGCAACCATTACGTCCTCCACCATACATGTGATTCCACATCATGGGCACAAGCGATGACTGACATCAAATAACGTGACCAACTTGTGTATGCATGCGTGGGTATGACAAAAAAGACATACGCTTGATGGATAAGAATGAAAGCGTTATATATGCAAGACACATGTTGAATGTCCTTTTCAAAAAAAAAAAGACACATGTTAGAAAATTATTTTTTGCCACTAAAATGTATATTAAACGGTGTATTCAATTAAGTGTTTGAGATGATTTATCTTAAAATAATAAATCCATGTTATCCAAACGTGGATTTTAAAATTACTTTAAAATCTGGTGTTATTGAGCTTGTCGTTTCATAAAACACTTTAAAATTCACTGTTATTGAACAAAATTTAAATTGAAGATTTCAGAGAGCTTTAGATGTTTTTAGAGTGTTTTAAAGAAGTTTCTTCGTTATAAAAATAAAAATCCAAATCTCATGATTTTAGATGAGATTCTAGAATTATTTAACAAAAATCACACCAAATCTCAAATTCTCCTACCTTCATCTAAAAACTCACTAAAATATTAAGTTTCTACAATTCTAAATATTACTTTAAGATGGTAATGCAGCTATATAAATATAATTATATGCACATAAGTAAATATGTATGAAAAAGTAAATATTTATGCGATTACATGTTATAACTTATAAGTTCAAATGACAACTGCAATAGTACTTAAGCGTAAGCCATAAATGTCATGTTGGATACTTTTTTAGTAAACTAGTTTTCATATATAAGGTTTATGATAAAATGACAAAAATACCTGAAATGGGATGAGTAGGAATGTGTTTCGTAAAAGAAGGCTGAGGGAAACCGATGGCCTGAGATTGATGATAAGGATAGACAGCGTAGAAAGGCATCATCGTCGGGCTTGCCGCAACCATTACGTCCTCCACCATACATGTGATGTTGGTGGTAATATTGTGGCTGCGGCAGAGGTTGAGGTTGCGGTTGTGCGTAGTATCCGTTCATGTAGGTTCCTCCAACGTATCCAACTTTCTGTTCATTAAACAACATCACAAACAAAATTATTTCATTAAGTGTGGAAAGACATAGTTCAAGCATATCGACGTAATTTAGAAATCATAAGACTTACTTGATTGAAGGTCATGTTAGGGGCGACGTAGGAGGAAGGGTACCTATATATTTAGTATCAAAACCGAACTTATGAAATACCTTTTCTAATTTAAGTAATTTTTGAAGATCTTATGCCGTAGGAAAATAGTTTATACCCATAGAATGGAAAGGCTTGATGATGGCGTTGCTGCTGGTGTGTGAATCCCGCAGGGTAGTACCATTGAGCTTGGTTATTCCCCACATGTCCTGACATGGCCCTATTAACATTCTTTGATCCTTCACATCACAACGCATTGTATTGAAAATAAAGTCAAGATCAATTTTGAAGATTTAGTGGTATCTAAAATGTTCAAATGACTTCAAAGATGCTTTGTTTCAAAAAAATGCTCTCTATTTCATTCAAGATTCAATCCTTGGAATGTCCTTTCTAGATCAAACTTTTTGTTTGACATTGTGGACTGACAAATTGTGGTATATAATGTAAATAGAAAAGCATAGTTTTCAGCCAAACTAGCAACTCATTATTTGATTTGTTTTGTGTTCCACAATTGCAAGTGATAATCTTATAGCATAAGAGATCATATACATCCACCATACAACATTATACATTATCCCACATAGAAAATTTTATATGACGTTACAACCAATGTATTTATATGTGTACGTATGTACGTAACATTTTCATTTTTGTTAAATTTTTTACGTGAATAAGATGTGTATTTTTCCCTGCGAGTTTGATTATTGATCAATCTAGTTATCTTAAATGGCAATAGTACCTGGCTTCCCCCCATATTACGAGGATTAGTTTGATTAAACAAAAGAAAGTTACATATAAAAAAAAATTAGAAGAACCTTGTTGAGGAGAGGGCATTGTGGGTGGTCTACTGTGGCGGCCACCGAGGGAGGCAAGATTGCAGTTGGCACGGCGGCCATTGATGATCGGAGTCGAGTCTTCGCAAGCCCTCTTTGCAGCTTCCGCTTCTTTAAAAGTCACCTACAAAAAAAGTATTTTAAACAAATCCATATCGAGAAATTAAACAACGAAGATGATTAAGTGAGATAAATCAAGAAGAAAATAAAAAGAGAGAGAGAAGAGGAACATACGAAGCCGTAGCCTTTGGAACGGCGAGTAAGTTTGTCGGAGATGATAACTGCCTCCAAGATATCACCATACTTGATGAAATGATCATGCATTGCTTCTTTTTGAGTGTCCCAAGCCAATCCTCCTACGAACACTTTGGTCAGCTTCGTGTCTCCAAAACATCCTATCACGTTGTCGCTCGTCGTCATTGGATCGTGTGTGTGTGTGTGTGTGTGTGTGTTTGAGAGAGAGACACAGGAGAAAGCGAGAGAGGAGGAGAGTGAATTTTGAATTATATAAAAAGAAGAGGAATAAAAGCAATAAAGAAATGGTGTTAAAAAGAGAGTGACAGATTGGTGGACAGGTAAATGTTAACGTGATCACTACACCCTTCTTATATGTCTCTATTCACGCCTCTTTCTTGATATAATCAGCCCGTATAATTATATAATTAACATCACCAAATGATGCACCGCCACGAGTCATGAGTTTGGGCATGTCATAAATTAACAGGTCTAGTCATGGACTATGACTCAGTAAACGGGTGCCATGTGCCGCAAAATATATGACCATTTTATGGACTTCCTTCTAAAATCTTTGACGTAGTGTTGTATGTGGTGGTGGGAGAGACGTCAAGTTTAGCTTGTTCGGCTTGGTATGGTCTAAAGTCTAAACTAGGCTTGGGTGCTGGGGCGTCCTCGGTTTGATTGTTTTTTGGGTTTTCAGTACCATGCTCATACCTTTCATTTACGTTTTCTAATTTTTGGGTTGGATTGAGTTCGATTCGGTCTTTCTCGGTTTAATTCAGATCATGTTATAATCAATGTTTGAAATTATCCAAGAAATCTTTAAAAACAACAAATAAATTGACCAAAAATATTTCAAATATATATTACTCAAAGCATCTCTACTAATATAAAGGAACTAAACTGAAGCATTTTAGGCATACCACACCATCCAGAATATTCCCAAAACCAATCGTTTTGAATGGTTAAGCATATTGCACATATCCTGTTTTAACGGTTAAAGATCATATTTTATTAGTTTTTTAGGTCATGTGTAATGCATGCACTCCTGCGGTGAAGCAATCCCTACAAACAACAGACATGCTGCAGCTCAGATTTTCAACAAACCCTGATGTTGTAGCTTAACTGCCATGGTTAACCAAAATTTCCTCTGTTTTTGGTAAAATTCTTTTCAGTTTCTTGCAGTCTTAGGTATGGAATCGAACAAAAATACTCTCTGTTGCAGAAGGATGTAAGGTGGCCTGTTGGATGGCCAATGGTTGCTTCCCCAGCCCTCAGGTTCAAGTCCCTATATAAGGGTTTTTTTTTTTTTGGAATCTCCTAGATTCTCTATTTTGATTTTTATACAAACTATCTATCTCAGGGACCATACTACTGCAGTGTTGAATCTGAAAAATCTTTTGGAAGAGACAATGTTGATTCTTACTACTACTATGCAACATAAAATATATTAACAAAATTATTTACGATATATTTTTCTAATTTAATATATTATTATATAAAAGGCAAAACTTAGGACTGTTCAGACACAACTGAAGCAGCACAGAAGCTGCATTCTCTTTCCCTCTATGAGATCCTAAATTAACGGTACAAGCATGCTTGACGCCCTTCTCCAACCGCAGAAAGATTTTCCAGAAGAGCAACTTCTTTATCAACCATCTTATGAGTTATCGAGAGATTAAACAAAGCAGATGCAGCATCTTTCTTTTCATCCAACTTCTGTAAAGAACACTCGTGAGTGGTTGATGCTGCACTATACTCATGAGTCATGATTAACATTGCTTGAACTTTCAGACTTTTTCTTGGGAGACATCTTCACTATAGCATTGGTGGTTCTCTTGAATACTTTGTGTCTCATTTGTCACTGAAAGAACGTAATCAACACTGCAAACTGATTCACTTCTGTTTGATCCCGTTTGCAAAAATGATGTTTTGTAAAAGTTAATACTTAGTAATAGTAGTTCATCCTTTATGTCTCTTATTCTATTATATTTATTAAATTTTGCTATATGTTTTAGATTTTGTAATAGTTCACTATTTATCAAAACAAATCTCAAATTAATAAAATTTAGCATATTATACTAAAAACAAATCCATATCGAGAAATTAAACAACGAAGATGATTAAGTGAGATAAATCAAGAAGAAAATAAAAAGAGAGAGAGAAGAGGAACATACGAAGCCGTAGCCTTTGGAACGGCGAGTAAGTTTGTCGGAGATGATAACTGCCTCCAAGATATCACCATACTTGATGAAATGATCATGCATTGCTTCTTTTTGAGTGTCCCAAGCCAATCCTCCTACGAACACTTTGGTCAGCTTCGTGTCTCCAAAACATCCTATCACGTTGTCGCTCGTCGTCATTGGATCGTGTGTGTGTGTGTGTGTTTGAGAGAGAGAGACACAGGAGAAAGCGAGAGAGGAGGAGAGTGAATTTTGAATTATATAAAAAAAAGAAGAGGAATAAAAGCAATAAAGAAATGGTGTTAAAAAGAGAGTGACAGATTGGTGGACAGGTAAATGTTAACGTGATCACTACACCCTTCTTATATGTCTCTATTCACGCCTCTTTCTTGATATAATCAGCCCGTATAATTATATAATTAACATCACCAAATGATGCACCGCCACGAGTCATGAGTTTGGGCATGTCATAAATTAACAGGTCTAGTCATGGACTATGACTCAGTAAACGGGTGCCATGTGCCGCAAAATATATGACCATTTTATGGACTTCCTTCTAAAATCTTTGACGTAGTGTTGTATGTGGTGGTGGGAGAGACGTCAAGTTTAGCTTGTTCGGCTTGGTATGGTCTAAAGTCTAAACTAGGCTTGGGTGCTGGGGCGTCCTCGGTTTGATTGTTTTTTTTTTGGGTTTTCAGTACCATGCTCATACCTTTCATTTACGTTTTCTAATTTTTGGGTTGGATTGAGTTCGATTCGGTCTTTCTCGGTTTAATTCAGATCATGTTATAATCAATGTTTGAAATTATCCAAGAAATCTTTAAAAACAACAAATAAATTGACCAAAAATATTTCAAATATATATTACTCAAAGCATCTCTACTAATATAAAGGAACTAAACTGAAGCATTTTAGGCATACCACACCATCCAGAATATTCCCAAAACCAATCGTTTTGAATGGTTAAGCATATTGCACATATCCTGTTTTAACGGTTAAAGATCATATTTTATTAGTTTTTTAGGTCATGTGTAATGCATGCACTCCTGCGGTGAAGCAATCCCTACAAACAACAGACATGCTGCAGCTCAGATTTTCAACAAACCCTGATGTTGTAGCTTAACTGCCATGGTTAACCAAAATTTCCTCTGTTTTTGGTAAAATTCTTTTCAGTTTCTTGCAGTCTTAGGTATGGAATCGAACAAAATACTCTCTGTTGCAGAAGGATGTAAGGTGGCCTGTTGGATGGCCAATGGTTGCTTCCCCAGCCCTCAGGTTCAAGTCCCTATATAAGGGTTTTTTTTGGAATCTCCTAGATTCTCTATTTTGATTTTTATACAAACTATCTATCTCAGGGACCATACTACTGCAGTGTTGAATCTGAAAAATCTTTTGGAAGAGACAATGTTGATTCTTACTACTACTATGCAACATAAAATATATTAACAAAATTATTTACGATATATTTTTCTAATTTAATATATTATTATATAAAGGCAAAACTTAGGACTGTTCAGACACAACTGAAGCAGCACAGAAGCTGCATTCTCTTTCCTCTATGAGATCCTAAATTAACGGTACAAGCATGCTTGACGCCCTTCTCCAACCGCAGAAAGATTTTCCAGAAGAGCAACTTCTTTATCAACCATCTTATGAGTTATCGAGAGATTAAACAAAGCAGATGCAGCATCTTTCTTTTCATCCAACTTCTGTAAAGAACACTCGTGAGTGGTTGATGCTGCACTATACTCATGAGTCATGATTAACATTGCTTGAACTTTCAGACTTTTTCTTGGGAGACATCTTCACTATAGCATTGGTGGTTCTCTTGAATACTTTGTGTCTCATTTGTCACTGAAAGAACGTAATCAACACTGCAAACTGATTCACTTCTGTTTGATCCCGTTTGCAAAAATGATGTTTTGTAAAAGTTAATACTTAGTAATAGTAGTTCATCCTTTATGTCTCTTATTCTATTATATTTATTAAATTTTGCTATATGTTTTAGATTTTGTAATAGTTCACTATTTATCAAAACAAATCTCAAATTAATAAAATTTAGCATATTATACTAAAAACAACATAAAATATATTAACAAAATTATTCACAATATATTTTTCTAATTTAAAATGTTATTATATAAACACTTATCAAATGACAATATTTAAACAGATAAAACTACAAAATGATTAAAATATCATATATGTACAAAATTAAATTTCTTTACTTCTCATTAACATCTAAATTCCAAACTTTTACATAATATGTCAAAAATATATAGTTTAATAAAATCCAACTTCATTATTTTACACAGTATGTAAAAAAAAAATTGTTCAATCGAATTAAAATCCTAATTTAATGTTAAAATTTGTGAAAATAACCATTTAAGAATCACAGGCTATTGGATTTTTTTTTCTTAAAACCTTATTTTATGAATTAAGAAGATTATTAGATTCTTATGAATCAATGATCACAAATTCTATCATCCTTGATTAGCAAACGCACCTGCTAAAATGCACAAATACGGGAAAATTAAAAGGCTGTTTTAGTAACTTCCGAAAGTTTGATCTTAAAAGTGAAAAACAAAAACAATAAGGGCTTAAAAATAATTAGGAAAGAAATGAAGGCATTATCCCGAAAAAGATCAAAGCTCTCTCTCCTCTCTCTTGTTCCGAACGAACGAACGAACACTCGTCTCTGTAACTGAGAGACCCAGGGGCTTCACCTTTGATCTAAAAAAGGTAACCCCATCGATCTTTTTCAGCTTTACCGTTGTTAATCTCACTTGAAATCCGCAACTTTGCCTCGATTTCTGTTAAAGGTTTCGTCTTTCTTTTGTACGAGATCTAATCTATGTACTAAGTGTTTAAAGCTGCAACCAGGTAGGTCCATGGAAGAACAGAGAGAAGAAAGTGCGTCCCTTTCTGATTGCAGAGTGCCCCTGGAGGAGGAAACTGGCAAAACTGAAACCCTAGTTGATGTTCCGCCATGCATCGAAGATGCCAACGCTTTAGAGGATGCGGTTGGTTCTGTTACTAAGGATGGTGTTGACAAGGGTGGTGATGTTGAAAAGACTGATGCTTTCACTGAGAATTGTCAAATGGAGTGTGAGGGAGATGCTGATGTGAATGGCGCAGGAGAAGAGGAGACTGTTGGCAACAAAGTGGCTGATGAAGAGGCAAACTTTGAAGTTGAAGATAGCCCAGGAACTGTTTTGGAAGAAAACGGAGAAGCCATGGATATGGATTATGCTGAAGAAGAAACGGTGGAGAAGGTTGTATTGGATGATGATGCTGGTGGTGCAAGTGTGGTGGTACCAACCCAAGATGTTCCAATAGCTGAAGCTGACATCAACCCTTCCAATGTAGTTGATGGAAGGAAAGATGTTAATGCTGAGCTGGCAATTGAATCTACTGATCCAGTGAAGCCAAACAGTTCGACTGAAGATGCTGCTCCAGGTGAAGTTGAACAGTTGGATCATAACGGTCTTTTTGATCCAAGGTCTGATATTACCAACTTTATTGATTTCAGTGGTGTATCATCTTGGTCAGGAAATATACAAGACCTGAAAACTGAAACCGGGAATGTTTCTTTGAAAGAGGATAAGAAAGCTACTCTCACCGCAGATGAAGAAGTTGCCACGGAGGAGGATTGCAACGAGGCCCCTGATAACGGTGAAGGTGTTGAAAATGCTTCCAATGAAGCACATGTTGCTACAGAGTGTCCAGAAGAGGCTTCTGATGCAGTTTTGGGATCTGACGAAAATAAAGACGAGAAGGATCAACAAGATGCAAAGAGAGAGGAAGATGACACTACTCATGAAGCTCCAAGTATGGATCAAAACCAACAGGAAGATACAGTAATGGATGAAAACCCGGACAACTCTGATTATGCTGATGTTGGAACAGATTCTGATATTAAGACCAATGGTGTGAAACGAAAGGCTGATGTCCTGAGTGAGGATTCCTTAGGTGAAGGTAGGAAGACTGTTTCCTTGACAAAGTTGTCTTTTGCACAAAGGCCCTCCTTTAAGATCGGCGCATGCATAGCCAGAGCTGCTAGTCAGATGGCAGGATCTCCTTCAGTTCTCAAGGGTAGTAACCTTGGTGATGAAACTCTTTCTGTTGAGAGTTTTGTATCCCAGCTTTACTCTGCAGCAACAGACCCTGTCAAAGAGGGCGTTGTGTCTGAAATTGCCACTGGCTTTTTCTTAGATTTCCGAAACTCATCGGCTTCGCAGGAGTTTGTTCCAGAGAAGGCAAGCAGTAAAAGAGGTAGACCATCCAATTCGAATGCAGCAGGAGGAACAGAAGCATTTGAGTTTGAGGAAATGGGTGACACATACTGGACTGACAGGGTGATCCATAACGGTGGTGAAGTGCAAACGCCAGCTGCTACAGAAAAAGAAAACTATCAAGTTGTGCCGGTTGAGCTGAAACCTACTCAGGTTAAAAGGACTCGTCGTCCATACAGAAGAAGGCAGTCTCAGATCAGTTATCCTCTTCCTTCAACTTCAGATAAACCGGCAGACTTTGATGAGAATGCACCAGCTGAGCTTATAATGTACTTTGCTGAAACGGATACAATACCTTCTGAGAAGAGCCTGAGTAAAATGTTCAGGCATTTTGGACCAATAAGGGATTCACAGACTGAGGTTGATGAGGAAAAAAACCGGGCCAGGGTAGTATTTAGGAAGGGTGCTGATGCTGATGTAGCTTACAAGAGCGCAGGAAAGTTCAACATCTTTGGGACGAAGACTGTGAATTACGAGCTTAGCTTTACCATTACTGAAACATTCAAAGTTAAGCCTTATGTTGTATCTTTAGGCGGGGATGAAGCAGCGGTATCTCTTTCTTCTTAGATGTAGTTTTGATTTAAGCGTGGTTCAGGCTCAGGTAAATCTGCTTCATTACCTCCTCTGTGATTTAACTTGTTTTGTACTGCTTCTTCCGATGACTCATGCGTGAATGCTTGCTGTTTTGGAGATTGATATGTTGTTAATAGCTAACGTGTAAAGTGTAAACATATAGAGGGTAAGACCGAGAAGAATAGGATATATATAAGCTCTCAACAGAGTGGTTGTTTTTGTGTGTTTCAGGCGAAAAGATTTGGCAGTCATCAAGAAGAGAAGTAAACGATGAAGTGGCTCTCAATGGAAAGTGGAGGCTCTTGCTTGTGTGTTTGTGACTCTTTAGGTAGAGAAAGGGAAGAGAGAGAAATTTAGGATGTGTAATAGTATTGGGAGAATAATAGTGTATTTTCTGGAGACCAGAGTTCTTGTTTGTGTCGTAACATGTCGAGTCTAGAGAGTCAAATCTTCCTCTTTCTTGTTCTTATTGTTGACTAAAAAACATTTGATTTTCTGTTATTCAATCAAGTGATGTTAGTAGTGTTGTTAAAGTGATTGGGTGCATTAAATCTGGATTAGTATTTGAAACCAAACCGAATGTTTGTATATGTTATACCACGAACCATTCTGATTATGCTTCAGTGGTCTCTGAACTCTCTGGTGGAACCTTCTCATTCACTGGGAGGTGATCCAAGAGCTATGAGTTTGAGATTGAAGGGGTGTCCAATTGTTGGACTGGTCTCTATAAAAAAGCTGGGAGTTACTCTAGCTTTGTAACATGGCCACTCAGGGTTGGTTGATCTTTATGCTGCTGAAGAGAGAGATATCTTGGTCTCCATCAACCATGAAAGATGTACATACACACCATTGTTGAAGCTGAGATGTGTCTACTAACATAGATCTTTTGACAAAGGACACTACGAGGGCTGAGAGTCGAGTGTTTCAGATTCCAAGACCAGAACATGTTGATGAGTCTACTACATAGATCCCTAGTGATAGGTTTTGTGTTGCTTTGGACACGGAGCTGAAGGAAATGTTAATGCAAATGTGTTATGTAATAAAAACTTCATTTCCTATATACTCAAATCTCACAAGTTGCACATATAATATATAACTACTACACACAAGCATTAACACACTCATCACACAACACAAAAAGGAGAGAGACGGGAAGACACTATGATGTTCCTGGCAAAAAGAGAGAGTAAAAAATTCTACTAGCTTAACAATACAAATCTCCTGGAGCTCAGTTTCTTGATGATCATGATCTACCTTTCTTCATCCTTGCATCTCGCTGGTTTCGGAAGTGGCTAAGAAGTTGCTGTGCCTGCAAAGAAGCACTAGTTAGATATCTAACCACAACAAGAAAGTGTGTGTTATAGTCTTTACCTTCTCTTTTGCTCTCTGTGTACCAGACTGAGACAAGGCAACAAGTGGAGGTATTGCACCTTCTTGCAAGACCAGAGTGCAAAACTTGGGACTGTTCAGACACAACTGAAGCAGCACAGAAGCTGCATTCTCTTTCCCTCTCTGAGATCCTGTATCAACCGTCTCAACAAGCAACGGAATCCCACCTTCCCTAACAATCGCTTGACGCCCTTCTCCAACCGCAGAAAGATTTGCAAGAAGAGCAACTGCTTTATCAACCATCTCTAGATCCGGGTCTAACAGCTCCACAAGATACTTCACCGCCTTAGCTTGCACAATACGAGCCTTGTTCTCATGAGTTATCGAGAGATTGAACAAAGCAGAAGCAGCATCTTTCTTCCCTCTGAATGTTCCATTTCCAAGAAGATTCACTAGAGCCTGCATAGCTGAGTTACACTGTCCTATTCTTTCCCTGTTCACTTGCAGAACAGATAGACTGAACAACGTTGCTGCTGAGTTCTCTTTGGCTCTGTCATTACCTGTGTTCAACACATGAACAAGCGGTTCTATAGCTCCAGCTTCCGCAATCATGGCTTTGTTTACTTCACTAATCGAAAGATTCAGAAGAGCAGTTACTGCATGTTCTTGAGTTAGCTCTTCTTCTGAGTATAGAAGTGACAGCAGTGGAGTGATAGCACCACAACGCCCTATGTGAACACGGTTCTCAACGTTGTTAATCGTCAGATGACGTATCTCAGCTGCAGCAGCAGTCTTCTCTTTGCTAGACCCGTTTTTAAGATCTTCTACCAACTTTATGGTATGTGAAGTCATCATCGTTCCTGAACCATACTCGAGGGTGTTTCCTGCACTATACTCATGATTAACGTTGCTTGAACTTTCTGAGTGTTTCTTGGGTGACATCTCACTGTAGCTTTGGTGGTTCTCTTGAATACTTTGTGTCTCATTTGTCACTGAAGGAACATAATCAACAGACGAGACAACACTGCAAACTGATTCACTCCTGCTGTGAGTATAAGACTGCCCCGAAGAAGAAAGTTCAAAGTTCTCAAGATCCTTGCACTGAGATTCCCCGCATAAACTGGCAGGCACGTTGATCTTCAGTTTCTCAAACCCATTTCCAGTCTCAAGAGATGACCTCGAGGTAAAACTGCTGCTCCTTAGAGAGAAACGAAAACTCTCAGTGCGGTTGAAGTCATTAGAACCCATGTTGTTAGCCATGGATGAAGCATCACCCCCACCATCACAGTTAGCAGGAAGATTGATACTGTTTTCCTCCAACCAACTCGCAATCATAGCCTTAACGGTGTAATTAGGAATGAGTTCTTGATGAGTCAGCACCTGCCTTGTCCTGGGACAAACATCTAACCCGTTATCAAGCCATTTCTTGATGGATGTTCTGTCATATGTCTGCCCTGAAGCTACTATTACCGGATCCAGCATGAGTTCTGTTGACAAAGGACACCGGAAGTATGGAGGTATTGAGACACCTTTAGCCACTTCAAGAAACTCGGTTTTAAGCATGTGTTCACGGATGCAAGAGACAAGATCTATGAGCTGGTCCATTTGTTCCATTTTTTCACTGGACTTGCTGGTCTGTGACCTTATCCTCTCCTTCTCCACAGCAATGCTTTCCTTCAAGAGATCCTGGTTTGATATCAATCCCATCATCTGAATAATGCTGTCAAGATCATCAGTATCCAAAGGCACAGTATCCTTCATGTGCTCAGACAGTGTCCTCTCTTGCTTAAAACACTCGATCTCCTGCATACACCGCTGAAGTAAGTTCACCTCAACACCTTGTACGCTTGACGTTACAGGACTTGACTGTGATAACTGAAGAAGTATACGACTAATCTCCAGCGAACAAGTCTGGACCTTCTCCAACAAAAGCTCAGAGTGAAACACCTACACACACAACAACTCAATGAATGATGCAGAGAGAGAGAGAGAGAGAATAAAAACTGAAATTGAGAGCTTATTTCATCAACTTACACCAAATAGCTTGCTCAGCTTTGGGGACCAGTCCTCTAAGAACTCCCTAGCCTGGTTAACTACGGAATCCAGATCTTCGCAGGCGCTATTTAAGCAGTCATCAGGAGGTACTTTGCAATCAACAACATCATCGAGAAACGGTTTCAAGAGCTTCAACAAGTGAACCACATTTCCAATACATGTTTGGATGGGTCTATATCTTATGGTCTGGCACGCAACCAGATGAAGATAACGAGATATGCTGTTAAGGAGACACCGAACAGGCACAGGATCCATTCAGCTCCACAAAGCTGAAGAACACAGAAAAACGAACATATCAACTTATGGAACATTCTATAATAAGTTTTCAATAAAAAAATTCAAACTGACTTAACACATTAGAGGTCATGAGTTTAAAAGAGTGTTGGTTCCTTAGTATTCATGCATAAGGTGTTTTATATGAAGAAAAAAAAAAAGAAAGAAACTGTATCTTTAGCTTAGTTTCTCTGTAGGAAACACCAGCATGTTAAAGCAATTGACTTTGACTCATTTGTCTGAAAGACACAGACTTGACTAGATTGAGTCACCTCTTCTCTTGTGGAAACTGAAGTAAAGGAACTAACTTTATACAGAGACTTTGACATTATCAACAGATGTTTCTGCTTTCTAATTTCCTTTTGACCCTAATTTAAAACTATTTTTTCCAGTCTAATAAAGTTGAAAATATGCAGAAATATAGAAATTTAATTAGACAAACACACACCCAAGCGGGCTTATTCCTCTGAATCTGATAGATTCTCTAATCGATACCTAAGAAGAATCATTTCAACAGACCCACCACATCACATAAACAATAAAACCCAGAAGAAAGAAAAGACAGAAAAACAGAAAGGAAGTAACTTTGTTCGTACAGAGCGTAACATCAAGAAAGAAAATGTGAGTTTGAGAATACCCAAGATTCAGAAGATTCTGGAGGGGGTTGAAGAGAGCGAAGTCGAGCTTTCACAGGAACAAAACGATCATTGGAGAGCTTGAAGGGGAATAAAGAAGAGTTATTACCCAAAATTATCAAGAGAAAGATCGGTTCTTTGCTTACACAGAGAGAGGAGAGAGGAGAGAGAGAGAGAGATTTTAAGACAAGGGAAGAGTAAACAGTAAGTGTTAAGTAATGGTTGGGGGCCCCCCAAGTTGGGTTTTGCAGGTATCTCTCTTGTTTTCTTGTGTGGAGTTAGTAATCTAAAAGATTTGGATTTCTAAAAAATTATTATTTAATTATGTTTTAAAAAGATTTGGTATTAATAAGGGAAAGACTATTTGTATAGTCTTTCAGAGTAGAAGGCAGTACAATGATTAATCTTTGTTAGGCTTTATCATTTTTTGAGTCACATATGGGGTGTGACTGAGAACAGTTTGGTGGGGTGTGTTTGAGAACACTTTGGTGAAAGTGAAATGGACTGACGGAGAGGAAAAGAAAAAAAAGGAATTTAAAGTAACTGAGAGTTAAACTAATAATATAAGTAATTTTATTCTAGATTTTTTAAATAATATAGTAGAAATTTTACTTTCGAAGGACAAAAAGAATTAAAATAATTTGAAGTAATAATTTTTCTTTCTAAAGGAAGTGACCCATAGTGGTTTTTTTTGTTTTTTACTACCTTAACATTTGAGAATTTTCTTTTGTTATTGTTGCCAGCACATAGCCGAAGAAATATAAGGCCGTGTGAAGCAAACAGATGGGTTAGGCCCGCCCAATTGATGCGTAAGGCCCGTTATTGTTTTGTAACGAACTGAATTTGTGTTTCGAGTATGTAACAACGAATTCTTGTTTCTTTCCGTCTCAGTTTTAGTTCTGGCATGTGTTGGATCACTTTTTGGTTCTACTCGTGATCATTCATTCACCGTACGAATTAATTACTTTTGGAATCTATTACAATAGATGGGACACAATGAATAGCAGAGTTATGCAAGAAAAACTAATTATAGAATTTAAACCTAAACACAGAAGCGCCAATCATTTGGCCTCTCACAAAAATAGCAAGCAATTTTTAACCAGCGAAAAGGAAAGTTACACCAATAAAAGAAAGGAAAAGGAACATTTATGTTTGTTTTTCTCTCTTGATTGAGAGAAAAACAAAATAAATAAACAAAACTTTTTTTTGCAACTGATCTTTCATACTCTGGATTCTCTGTTTCGCTTAGGCGGAATCAGAGAATCGTTTCAAGTGAAGCATTACAAGACGTTTTGTGAGTATTTTGTTTACGGGGAAGAATCAAGCAATTTCAAGTGGTAAACCAAACATTTTTTGATGAATTTCGTAATATCGAATTTGAATTGTTTTTATGAAATGCAAAACTTAAAAACGGTTTTGTAGAGAAATGGAGATGTCTCAAATCGATGGAAGAATGGAAGGTTGGCTTTATACCATCCGACATAACCGGTTTGGACTTCAATTCTCCCGTAAACGATATTTTGTTCTTCACGACAACAACCTTACAAGCTTTAAATCTGTACCATCTGATCAGAATGAGGTTTGTCTTTTTCATTTTCTCATAACATGACATTTTTATTACGTGTTATGTCCTTTAGTATTTAAGAGATTTATGCTGTAGTTGCAAGATATTGACATGAAGAAGTTGCGAACATTGTGTTTTTTTTTATATTGTTTTGTTTTTCTGTATAGGAACCTGATAGAAGAGCATCTCTAGACTGTTGTATTCGGGTTACCGACAATGGAAGAGAGAGTTTCTTTAATAGAAAGGTACTAACATTTTGGATACTAATTAGCTTATATATTCTTCAATTTACAGATGTTTATTGCTTATTTTTGGATCATGTGTTGTTTCAGATCCTTTTCATATTTACGCTTTACAACACCTCAAACCATTTGGATCAGTTAAAGGTTTGTTTAGAAGGTGTTGTCTTCACATATCAGGTTTCTTATAGTGTTTTAATATTAATAACAATAAGTTTTTAATGGCACTTTGAATAGCTGGGAGCAAGTAGTCCTGAAGAAGCAGCCAAATGGATCAGATCATTACAAGATGCTTCACAAAAGGTTTAGTACATTTTCTATACATTATAAGATTTGAGACTCATATACACTTGATTTATGTAATCAGAAGTTTCCTTTTCCGGATTGCGAATTTGTATCTCATGCTGAGAAAGGACTTGTGAAGTTTAATGTATCAAGGAGGTCACGCCGCAAAAATTCAGTTGACTGGACCAATTATTCATCAGTGAATGTTGAAACCATAGCACCAGATGTCATTGCTCCTTCTCCATGGAAAATTTTTGGATGCCAAAACGGTAAGAGAAGACAATTCTTCTGTGGATACTTGTGACTCAAGAAACCGATGTCCATACTGCGCTTTTGAGTTTCAGGTTTACGTCTTTTCAAAGAAGCTAAAGACTGGGATTCCCGCGGAAGGGTAATGTAAAATTGTACATTTACTACATTTTTGCATGGTCGATTCTGGTCACAGCGCCTCCAATTTTTATTTTTTTTTTAAAAATATCATAACTAGATTGCATGGTTTCAAAATTACCAATTTTTTTTTTATTAAAATGAACCTAAAATGTTTAAGAGCCTCTAATCTTAAATCCGGCCCTACATTTGTGAATCATAATTAGTTTCTTAACTGTAGTTTCTTTTGCTGAAACCTCAAACCTCTTGCAGCATTGGGATGATCATCCTGCAATAATGGCAGTTGGTGTCATTGATGGTACTTCAGAGGATATTTTCAATACGTTAATGTCTCTCGGTCCTTTAAGATCAGAGTAAGCTCGATAACTTTGATCTGAGAGGCTAAGCAACCCTAGTAGATGGAACTCGACTTTCTATAGTTTAAGAAGTTATAATATGGTCTGTATGACTTTCTTGTAGATGGGACTTTTGTTTCTACAAAGGAAGCGTGGTGGAGCATCTTGATGGACACACAGATATAGTTAATATCCAGTTGTACAGTGATTGGTTGCCATGGTTAATGAACCGAAGAGACGTGTTGCTACGACGCTACTGGAGAAGGGAAGAAGATGGAACCTATGGTTAGATAAATGATAATATTTCTTGACCTTTTTGATCTGTTTTCACTCTCCAGGTTTATAACTTTCTCGTCCTTGAATATCACAGTGATACTTTGCCACTCTGTCTATCACAAGAAGTGCCCACCAACTAAAGGATATGTTCGCGCTTGTGTCAAAAGTAAAGTTTCTTGCTTCACACTCTAGTTCGTTTTCTTCGTTTTAGTTCCATACCGAAAGTTAGAAATTATCTAATATCGTTATCAAAATATGTAAGTAAGCATACAAGCTGGTCCGAGTTGCGGAAAGAACATAAAAATACATGATCTCGAAGGGCCGTATTAGAGTTGTCGAATGGAAAATAGAATTTGACTTCATGATCCTTTGTTTTTATGAGTTTTGGATTTGGAATGTAGGTGGTGGTTATGTGGTGACTCCTGTAAACAAAGGGAAGGAATCACTAGTAAAGCATATGGTAGCCATTGATTGGAGAAGCTGGAACTTATACATGAGGCCGTCTTCTGAAAGATCTATAACCATTCGTGTGGTTGAGAGACTTGCAGCCTTACGTGAAATGTTCAAAGCAAAACAAGGACACGGCTTCGCTGAGTTCGTCTCAGGGGAGTTCATGCAAACCAAATCCTGCTTGTCTAAGATCAACACTATACCCTTTAAAAAAGAAGCCAAAAGGACTGATCTGGAGCTTGTTAAAGTTGAGGAAATGGAGAAACCTTCTTCAGCACGCAACAGTTTGATGGACTTAAATGATGCTTCTGATGAATTTTTTGACGTTCCTGAGCCCAATGAATCTTATGAGTTTGATAGCTTAATTGATAACTCTCCCTTTTCACAAGGACACTCTCAAGTAAATTTTTGCTCTCCCACTTCTTTGTTTGCTTGTGGAAAAAGTAAAGTTTAAAGTTGTGTGTGTTTCAGCTCAAGCTACCATCACCATCTGGTATTGTCAAGAAACTTCAAGATCTAGCCAATAATAAGAAAGGCTATATGGATTTACAAGAGGTCGGTATGGATGTAAATAGCACATTCATCTATGGAGCCACTCTCCAACAAGACCCAAATCTTACTATGCCTTGTAGTTGGTCTATCGCTGATCCATCCACCTTCTTGATTCGTGGAGACAATTATTTAAACGACCAACAAAAGGTAATCAATTTTCTAGATACACACTTGTGTTTGCGTTCTTGAAACTTAATTAGATGCAATGATAATGATGCTGGTACTACTCAAACTATAGGTTAAGGCCAATGGCACAATGATGCAAATGGTTGGAGCAGACTGGATAAGTTCTGATAAGCGAGAAGATGATCTTGGTGGTCGACTAGGAGGTCTAGTTCAAGAATTCGCAGCGAAAGGCGGTCCAGAGTTTTTCTTCATTGTAAACATGCAGGTAACTTTGAGTTTGAGATAAGCTGCTGTTATTGTAAGGAATGTTAATATTATTCATAGTTAAGAGACACTAATTACTATCAAACATATATATAAACCAGGTCCCTGGTTCTGCTATGATCAGTCTAGCATTGTACTATATGCTGAAAACTCCATTAGAAGAGCATCCTTTGTTACATAGTTTTGTGAATGGTGATGATGCTTATCGCAATTCGCGCTTTAAACTCATCCCTCACATCTCCAAAGGTTCGTGGATTGTCAAGCAGAGTGTTGGCAAGAAGGCTTGCTTGGTGGGTCACGCACTTGAAGTTCGTTACACCCGTGGAAAGAATTACTTGGAGGTAAAAACATGAAATTAAAATCAATCTTATATGTTATATGATAAAAGAATCATAATGTTTCTGAGATTTGTGTTCTTTCTCAGCTTGACATTGATGTTGGATCTTCAACTGTTGCAAGAGGTGTAACCAATCTTGTTCTTGGGTATCTTAACAACTTGGTTATAGAAATGGCTTTTTTGATACAGGTAAAGCAAAACTAATCATGTTCCATGTTATTTATTTTGTGGATCATATAAGTAATGGTATATCTCTTTGATGTTTTGAAACTGATTATACAGGCAAATACAGCAGAGGAACTACCAGAACTGCTACTAGGGACATGTCGGCTCAATTATCTTGATGTTTCAAAGTCTCTAAAAGAACGATGAGAACAGATGATATTTCGATTTTTGTTTCTTTGTAAAAGCTGTGTGTGTTTACTGTGTTTATTTTACCATTCTTTAACAAGTCTAACTCGTTTTTACATTCAAACTAAGAGATATTCATTGGTCTAAAACCTAAATGAAGTATCTCAACCATATTATTATTTTAATTTAATTTATTTATTTATCTGATTAAATTTTATGTTTTAAAAATAATTGGACCAATCACAAATAAATTAGTAGTATAAAGTGTTTTTATGAGTATTTCATATTTGATAAAAAAATGAGTATTTCATATTATAATATGAAAATCAAAGAGAGAGTTACTTACGCAACAATCAACATCTCTTTTTTTTTGCGGTAAATGTTAATATTTATACCGTTTTTGATTTTTCACAATGTTGTTTCCAGTTTTAAGTTTTATTACACGGGAAAGAAAAGACAACAACACATTTTGACTAACAAAAGAGATCCCCTCAAGGAAGACGATCTCTTCTCTTCTTCTCTCACAAACGCTAAACCCTTACTGATTTGCTTACAATTACCGAGCAATACATAGATATGTGGTTCTGTTCGCACTAAACAATAATATGTCTAAAGTTGAATCCCTACTAAAGCTTAAGATGTGTCAAACGCAAAACCACATTTTTCAAATTTAACACATGGTTACCAATTTTTCCGGTGTTCTTGTAAAATATTTTTGTGATACATTTCCTTTCGAAAGAAATTGTTTAATTATTTGAGACTGTGGATTCATTTGAATCATAAAAGTTACTAAAAAGTAGAGGCATAAATTCATTTCTTTCTCAATTTTGATGAATAAATATGGGACTACATATGTACAGTGAGTGTGAATTAAATGAATATCAACGGTGTGGGGGTTGGGTAGCGTTGCGTGCCTATGGAATCAAAGGAGTCTATTTCAGTGGGTCACAGGTTTCTCCGGTTCATCTGTCGCCTGTCGGCACCGACACTTTCTAACTATCCTTCTGTTTTGTTTTTGTAGTTTTCACCTTATTTTTATTTGCTTTTTCTTTTCCACTTCAAACTCCTTTTTCAGTTTCTTTTCTTTAAAAGTAAAGAAACATTTGACTAATATTCTATCTTGTGTTTTTTTTTCCATAACAATCAAGTAACCAAATTTTTTTTTTATAATGATATCTTTGGTAACTCATATGTGATCTTTTCGTTTATTTACGACATTGACCGATGACTACTCATTTCTGAGACCCAAACTCCGATGTCTTGTGGTTTCTCGGAAACACATCAAACTTAACCAATTCCGACGAGATACATATAAATGTTATCATAAATGTAATATTTTATTTTTAAACTATCTTGCATCAGTTTATGTTAATGTAATGTAATGTAATATAATATAATTGTGTTAATATATTTGTTCAATTAGTTTATATTTGATGTATATATTACATGTTTGTTCGAGCAACTCATTTATATTCATAAAAATATCAATAATAATATGTTCCATCATATATTTAATATTAATCGTAGCTAACTATTAATATTTATTTTATCAAAGAGATATGTATATATATATATATATATATATATATATCTAATTTTAATACCTAACTCTAACTACAGGAATTATATTTTATGTATTTGGTGCGGGTTTTGAAGATTTTTTTTTTCATTTGGATTAATGTACAATTGTATATATACGAATTAGTATGCATAAATTATTATTTATTATATTAATAATTAAAAATAATTTATTAGTTACTTAGACTTAATATTAATATAAATTAGATTCATTAGTTTTCAAATTATAATAGATTTGTTATTTTTAATTTTAGGCATGATGTATATTTAATAATAATAAAATTAAGTATAAATAGAAATAATAGGCAAGCTAGTTAAATGTAGTGGTTCAACCTGAACATTTGTAAGTAGATAAAAATTGATTAATTTTTTAATAGATTAATTAATGAATCATTAGGTTGAAACTATTCAAATACTCGTGTAACCAGTACAAGTAGTTTGAATGTCAAAATGTTTATATGAAGCACTCTCAGAAATATCAACACATTATATAGATCATCAACTACTTTCCTGAACACCGAAGTGTGAAGTCCAAAGATATTTGAGCTGTTAGTTTGAAAGTTGGCAACAGTCATCCACAAACATTTTCAAGACCAGAATAACTAATGCCAATGTCAGTAATATGTAACACAGTACATAACGATGAACCCGCTGGCACGAACCCAAATCTATCTCTTGTATCGAATATGATTTTCAAAAACTCAAAAACCACTACACTAAAAGTCATTGGGCAAACACTTATCTTGTTATGCTGGTATAAGACCCAAGTAGGAGGTTGCTAGCTAGCCCAACTACTTTTTCTTTCTTAAAATGACAGTATTTGTATCGACCAGAATAAATATATAATTACTTTTGGTGTCTTTAGTTCAAGTAGCATGTGAAGCATTGCTGACAAACTGCTTTATAACAAAACTTCAGAGGTTCGTGAATAATACAAGAATCGGATAAAGAATTGAGTATTCCAAAAAAAAACCCCCCAGTGCATGTGGGTGCGTATAGAGCATAGTGAATAATTGAACTGATCCGTTGATCGTAGGATAGGACTTGTTGGAGTCAAGTCAACATTTTAGAAACTTCATAATTCTTTAAGATCAAATAAAAGTTTTTGTCTTTATCTTTTTAATAATTTTTTCATAATGTTCTATGTACCAATTAAAACTGCCCTATAAAATAGAAATACCCTAAATGATCGGTTTATTTACCTATGCTCTAGGTAAAAGTGGACATGAATCTAATATGCAGATTCTAGAGATATTTGTGATTTGATTTGTTTTGTCTAAATATTCAATTATTATATTTGTTTCGGTCTGTAGCTATCCAGATATTTGATATCCGAATATTCTGAAAATATTATACTTTTAATTAGATATCTAATTCAATCCGTAAAAATAAAATAAAAAATAAATAAACTTCAGAACTATATAAAATAATAATAATTTATTACAAAAATTAAAATTTATTAATTTTTAAAAGCTCTAATGACTAAAATAATCAATTTAATAAATAAAAAAATATCATAAAACTTATATGAAATATAATAATTATATAATTTATATATAATTCTTTAAAAATATGTAGATACACATAACTGATCAAAACGGATATCCGTTCTTAAGCAGAGGCGTGCTTACAGTGTATTGAAAAAGACATTTGCCTCAGGCCCCTAATTAACATAGTGTTATTTTGGGTCCCGAAATCAATAATCATGCCTTAATTTGTTGGTTTAGATGCTATTCAAAATTCCCTTCTACGTAAGTTCGATTTACTTCTTCGTCCAAAATCAGTTTTTTCCCCCTATATCATAGTATAATTCTGGCTTCTTTATCTATATATTCGGTTAACATATTTGTATATAAAAGCTATATGATTGTATAGAAGTTTATTTAAAAAATTTGCCTTAGGCCTCTGCAACTCTTCGCACGGCACTGTTCTTAAGACGTAGTATATGTGATTCTCTTAATTTTCTGATGAATATTACATTATTAGTTTTTATTTTGGTTTCTAGAGTTACGAATATCTAAGATTTTTAGTTCTAATAGAAACGAATAAAATTATGGATTTCTTTTTTCAGCCCTAACTCTTGGCATATGTTCCAGACCTGGCCTGGGTTGAATTGGAGGAGAGATTCGTATCATCGTATGCTTGAGTAAGTCCTTTCTCCGAAGAGCTGCACAGCCTTAATTGAGTTTAGCACACTACTAGGACCCACATCGTCACATGATCTAACGTGGATATTGATCGGACACATGTTTGGTGCCTATGAGTTTGAGTTAAAAAAAAATATTCATTTGTCAGGAAGAGAGAACCGATCCCGAGGCAAAACCACGTGATTTGTTGAATGATATATGTATATTTTTATTCCAATTGGCGCTTATAATCTTCTCTGTTTCCCTTTTGATAATTACGCTTTAAACCGTTTTATAATTGCAAACATGTACGTGGGGCCAATTCAATCGTATCTTCTCACGTATTTTGGACAAAATGTGGGTCCTAACGAAAACATGGGCTCTTACTTGCTGGCAAGTCACCCGCGCCTTCACTTGTTCTATGTGCACATGCTAATCGCTAATTAATCGTCCACCGACTAGATACGCATATGGTCTCACTCAGTCACTCATATCGTATTATATACGTTATCATTCGGTCAATTACCGTACAATAAATGTTTACTAACCACTAGCCCGCCAACTTTTCTTATCCCGCTTGTTTTTGTTTGTTTAACATGTCCCGCTTGTTAATACTACAATGAATTATTGTAGATCATTTGTCACGGATTTGTATATTATTACTCTCTTGTGATAGAAGTGGCATTTTTATTTCTTTAGTATATCATTTTATATGATGTTATGGATACATCTAAGTGTAACTTTATTGAGTTCATAGAAAGAAATCTTTTGAGTTTAGCCTTTTCCAATACAAAGCAAATAAATAGGCTACTATAATATTTATAATTACAACAAATTTGGATTGAAAACATTTATATTGTCATATATATATAGGTATACTGCAGAAGTCATACCATACGCATAGACATTGCGTTTCGTAAAATACTTACGTAAATTTTCATATATATATTTGAGTTGTTTTCTTAGAACCAGAATTATTCAGTAAGAGAAAGTAGTGTTTGTAGACAAATCTACTCGTTTTAATCAATATTTGTTGAGATGTCTTAATCAAATTTAAGATTAATTTCTTTACATTTTTACCAAAAATGAATATTTATGATTAATGATCGACATACATAAGAAAGAGAAGCTTTTTCTTTTGTTGCCGGAAGTTATACGAACATTTTGGTCCCGACCATGGGCTGAGGCTGAAATTTTTCAATAGCATAATATATATGCATGAATTTGAATATATAATAAATTATTATTTTGTATAATATATGAAGTGATCTCAACATACAACCATTGACCAGATGCGATATATATACATATAGTATATGTCTTTATATGTATATATAAACACCTTCATGTTATAGCTTTTGTCATTTTCAGAGTAGTGGAGAGAAGTCTTTTAGAAGAAAGTGATTGTGTATGGAGTGAAATCCAAGTTAGTTACTGCAAAATGAAAACTAAAAGAGAAGAAAAAAACAAAAGAAAGAAAGTGGAAAGAGTGTTGCCTTTGAAAATCAGCATTGAATTAATTGGTAGATGATGTTGTTTTGTTTTTAAAAAAACAATCTTTAGGAAAGAGTGTGCTTGAACTAATTAAACTAAGAGTATAGTTGAAGTTAGCTTAGTAAAATGGAGATATAGAAGATACTCTCTCAAAGGAAATCTCATTGGATAAATTGTCTAACAATGTTGAGTTCTATGGCTCTTGATTCATTGTGGCTTAGATTTTTGGTGACCAGGAGAGTATTCTCTAAAAACCAGACATTATATTCAGTTTTTTTTGTTAACCAATTAAATTAATCCGTTAATTTATGTAATTTAATTTATGTAATTTTCCGTCATCATTGTTCAGTATGACTAAGAAACTTAGAAAAAAAAATTCCTTATGATGATATCTATCAGATGAAAATGATTAGATATTCTATTATCATTTAATAAGTTTCAAGATATCTTAACAAGGTAATGATCAACCCTTCATTTATAAGGTTTCTTCAGGGCATTTAGATCTTGCCTGCCTTTTCAGCTCCAACTCAAATTTGATAGAACTTCAGTTAGTATGTTTAATTACTTGTTTAAACAATGAATTAAGGTAGGAAATTACCGGGAGATCATTGAGATCACTATATCAAAATTATGAAGATATAAAGATAATAACCTTGATACTGATATGGTCGATTTTATTGATTTTCCAATATAAACCTTTGAAGAATTCATATTTTTGGGTTGTAAACTGGAAATGAATTTCGTTGACGTATTGTAAATATGCTAACAAGATGAAATCATTGTAGATGGAAAGGAAACGGGAGAAAAAAAATAAAAACCATAATGACAATAGTCTAGTGTGTATCACTTTGATAAAAATTGAAGATGTTGTAGAGGTAATTGGTTGGAGTATAACAAGTGTATCTATCTTTAGTATTTATCTATATTCATAAAAACTACTAATTGTACTTTATTTAGTCTTTAAAACTAAAGTAAAAATGGGTTTAGGAACCATGTTTTCTAAAGCAAATTATTGCTGTAGAAATGTATTTTTTTCTCATTTAATTTTTATAATTACATCAAAAAAATTATCCATTCTACTTTTTTAAATTATATTTTCTCTGTTTAATTCTACTTGTTTTAGTTTTATGCATACAGATTAAGAAAATATTTTATTTTACACATTTTCAAAATAAAAACATCATTATCTATATGCCTAATTTTATTTTAACCAACATAAAAATCAACTCGAGAATATTGTTAATAAATTTTGCACCGAAATTCTAAAATAATATTTATTTTGAAACGAAAATTTTACTTTATAACGATAACTAAACTGAAACAACAGATGAAGTATATTTTAATTAAAAACCCAAAATGAACATCAGGAACTTTGATTACAACTTGATTCCGGAAAAAAATCCAGCGAACAAAAGTAATAGCTCCGACGAAAAATAAAAGAGCAGAAACAAAACACAAATCAAAGGAAAAAAGATGGGGACGAAGACTTATGAAGCAGAGCTTCTAACTCCGGCAGGAACGAGCAAGAAAACATCTCATGGATTCGGTTTGTCTGTAACTTAAACCTAGATCTGTCGACGAAACTTCAAGGAAAACCTACTCTTGAAGGAGTCCCGCGGCTACAACCACCACTTTTTGCAGGGAAGAAACCAATCATGATCCTTTGTCACCAAGTACGCTCTCATAGCCTCACTATCACTACCGTCCTCGACAAATAGGGCCACCGTTGAACCCGTCAAGGATATCTGAAGCCATGGAGCTAACATAGAGCACCACCGTATCAAATACAGCACCACGCACCATGGAGAGTGACATGGATACCTCTAAAACCTTTCAAACTAACCATCCCATCTTTAAGATCGTAAAGGAAATCCAAGTAAGGGAGATGAAGCCTCCTCACGGATCACTGGCATACGCAGGCATTGAAAAAGATTTCAAGATGAAGAGGAGAAGACGAAGTATTTACATAAAAAGTAGGAAATTTTTTTTCCAGCTACACGAGGTTTACTATAATATGGTGAAAACCATCTAGAGTACAAGAATGTGTCAAAACCTACACGATGTTTATGTTAATGCATGCCACATAAACGAAGTAACAATTAATATGGTGGCAATATCATAAACAGATTAAATTAATTTTAAGAAAAGGTAATGGGGTCAATTCGTAATTAATCAAATTAAAACCGATTAAATCAAACCCGACCCGAGCCGACTTTTATATCCACCCGTGTTCGACTGAATTAAATGTTCTTCTCTAGAAATCAAAAATTTTAGGGTTCATAAGAGAAATCGATTTGTAACAGAGAAATCAAAACAGAGAGAGAGAGAGAGAGAGAGAGAGAGAGAGAGAGAGAGAGAGAGAGAGAGAGAGAGAGAGAGAGAGAGAGAGAGAGAGAGAGAGAGAGAGAGAACTGGGTGGAGGAAACAGCAATAAACGATGGGGAAGGCAATTCAAGGCGATGTGCTTTATTGTGGGTTACCGGCAAAGATAGCTCAAGCATGGACAGACAAAAGATCATGAGCTGCTAGAGGATCAAACTGTTTAAAAACCTCTAAATTCTTCTCATAATCAGCTCCGTTGTAGCTACTTGCAACACGCCAGATGAGTGGTTTCAGTGTATCGGACTTATGATTCTTCTTCAGATTAGAGTAGATGTGCCTAGCACAAGCTCTATGTTCAGCTTCTGGCAACTCAACTGCAACTCCATGAATCAATCCCTTATGCTGATCCGATATGATTGTCACACGACCACCCATGCTGCCTAAACCCAAATCAATCTTCAACATGTGATAAACCATTGCTAGCTATCGTTGCTCTCAGTGTTGACCACAGCCCTTACAATTGGGTATATCTGATTATTGGGATCCCTTCCTATCGCAGTAAGAATCAGTCTTTGCAGAGAGCTATGCTTGAGGAATGTCCCATCTAATCCAATTACCAGCCTGCAATATTCCTTCCATGCCACACGTAGCTTGTCAAAGCAAATATACATGAAGTCAAATTCTTTCGCTCCATTTGGTTTTGTTATTGTATTGATCTCTATTTTACTATTAAGATTTGAAATGCATTTGAAAAAAAAAAGAAAACAATTACTCATAAATCACAATAAACTTAAACTATAAACAAGATTAGAAAAGTTAAAAAATGAAAAAGTTATCGTTTTAGTTCCATCTCATAGTCTCTTAGCCTTTCAAAATGCTCATTGCATTCGGCTTGTAGCTTATCAAGAACAATACGCCTAGCAACCTTTGCCTGCTCAAAATAGATTATGATGTTGAACTTGTCCCTGAACTCTTCTCTAATCATTGGAGCACTCATTTCAGGTTCCTTCCGGATTTTCTCCAACATAACTTCAGCAATGACACGACTTTTGATGAGTTGTTAACATACACTTTCACCATCCATTGCTTGATGGGTCTCTATATTGAGCAGTATATACGTCACACACAACCTTTACCACCAATCTTAGTCTTCTCCCATCTGTCAAAGACTACATTTCTTCTCTCCTTCAGAATATATTTAATAACTTGCTTCTTGAACTCTTCACCACTGTAAAAGATCTGCCTTAGACTAAAAACGCCATCTAATTCACCTCTTTTAGCCATCTTCTCAGCTTGTTCCTCTTCTTCATCAGATGACTGCTCCGTGTCTGGATATACTTCATCCTCGTCTAGAATCTCATCCTCATAGTTTCATTCCTAAACATCTCAAGATCCTCTTTGAAATTTCTGTCAATATCCTCTTCATTATCTGATTTATCGTTCGCTTGATACTCATCTTCACTCTCTTCTACTTCATGATCACCATCATAAGTATCATCTTCATTGTTTTCAAGAACCTGTTGCTCACCCTCAATCTCATTTCGTCGCTTTCTCTCTCACTCTCTCACTCTGTCGCTTTCTCTCTCTTTCTCTCTCGATCTATCAAGCCATCTCTTCTTCTCTCTTTCTCTTTGAAAAAATCCCCAAATTAGTCAACTCTATGATGGGTCGGGTTATTACATAGATTGGGTCGGGTTTTGGTTTAAATTTGGGTTTTTGATTAATTACGAATTGACCCCCTTACCTTTTATTAAAATCAATTTAATCCGTTTATGATGTCGTAACCATATTAATTGTTACTTCGTGTATGTAGTATGCATTAAATAAACATCGTGTAGGTTTTGACACATTCTGTACTCCGAATGATTTTCACCATATTATAATAAACCTCGTGTAGCTGATAATTTTTTTCAAAAAAGTATTTTCACGAGTGAAATCTATTCTTGATATTTCTATTTAAAATTTCATCTTTTTTCTCGTTACAGGGTAAATCTTATTATGATAAAAAAATTTATATTTACATTTCAACCGATCATCCACAAATTTTTTTTTGCTAATAATGAAAAGAAAGAAGAAAAGGTGAATTAGGTTTCTTCAAGCCTATATAAGGAAAATACTTAGGCCATGAGTATAAATATACTTGATGAAAGAGAAATACTCATGTTAAGATATTCCCAATATGAATGTACTTATGTGTATTTCCAAAAATTATAATACGTATTTAGAAATAGTCTCTACGTTTACTTTGCAACACGTAGTTTGTGGCATGAACAATGGAAGAAGAAAATGAATAGATAAATATCTAAATAAATTGGAACTACATGTACGCGTAAACGTCGTATACTTCCTTCTTGCTATTTCACCTTCCCATTATCTCATTGACTTTTCTTATGTCTGTACATATACGGGTAGGAGCAAAACCATGACTAGAAGTTTATACCCGTAATAATTTTAACTTTTTTATTTAAAAATTATAGTCCATATTCATTTCATATATCTTCTTCTAATTACGTTAACTTATTACTTAAACGACAATTCTTCTTTTTTTTTTTGCTTTTATCTTTTCTTTTTTGCTTTTATCTTGCGTTACAACAAAATAACCACCTTTGTTGAATAGTATTTTCTAAAAAAGATTGATGAAAAGGTGTAACTTTAATTTAAATCATTTTTTCTTAATAGTTTTTATTAAACCATTGCTTTTCAATCAGAAACACCTTTTGAACAACTAAGCAAGGCTTGTGAATTAAATCATCTTTGGTAAAGTCTCAATGAGAAATGGAACCCACATGAAGATGGAGGTGAGATTAAAGATATCTTTAAAATTCTTAATTTTTTATGAAATTGTTTAGAGAGAGAAAGAAAAGAAAGATACTTGCACATGAAGACAATGTAATAACAAGAGAATGGTAAAATACAGCTAGCATCAAAACTGGAAGAGAGAGAAGAGAAGTGTTTCTCACACCTATCTCTTTATAATGATAAGAGAGAAGCTAGTGCTCTCCATTACTATAACCCATTTTGCCAATCAATCACTCTTCACTTCTCCCCACTCCTAGTTTTTTTCCTTTCTAAGCAATCTCTCCATCTCTCTCATACTATCTGCACACCACTACTAACAGAGGTTTGAATTCCCTCCCTGACTCTGTTTCATACACATTCTTGATTTAGGAATCTGTGGTGTGAAATGTTAGTGTCGGTGGTGAAATGATCTGGTTTAGTTTCCTTAGCACTCTGTTTTATGTTAACACTCTGTTCTTGGTAACTGAGACACTCGACAATTCAAGAAAGACACTCTATAAGTGTCGGTGGTGCAATTATCAAGAATGTTTAATCAACGGTGACTTTTGACTTTTAGACCCATTGGATGGTCTATTGCAATTGAATCTGTGCTTGGAATGGTCCTGAAAAAAAAAAAATCAAAGATGGTGGGCCGAAGCATTCATTTTCAAAATTTGATTTTTAGGTGGTTCCAAAATATGGTTCAAAATTTTAAAAACTTTGAGAAACTTCTTGCCTATTGAAAATTCGCTATATATATAACTTTCATTTATTGTTAATTATCAACTTGTTTTTTTTTTCTTTCTCTCCAGCTAAATTGCGATATTGTAAAAAGATGTTTGGACAAAGCTTCCCAGAGGATCTTGATTGTGGCAATTTCTTTGACAACATGGACGATATTCTTGATTTTCCCGGTGGTGATATTGATGTCGGTTTCGGCGTCGGTGACTCCGACTCTTTCCCTAACATCTGGACCTCTCATCACGACACGTGGCCTCCAGCTTCTGATCCTCTCTTCTCTTCCAACACAAACTCTGACACATCGCCTGAGCTCTATGTTCCGGTCAGTTTTTACGCTAACCTCCTGCCCCTTCTATTCCTTCGTTCCTGTTTGAGCTTAGTAATCATGAATATGACGGATTAATGTTCATTTTATTAACCGTGCTAACATACGCACCCTTCCTTGGTTTCTGACACATTTTAAAATTACCATATACAAATTTGTTCTTCAAAATTTAAACTTTTATAAGAAAAATTCAGTCAAAAAAATTACACTTTTAGAAATAACTAATTTTAGTAGATAGAATTGTTTTTTACTCTTCATTCTTTCACATTAATTCCTTAAAAAAATATAAAATACATTTTTCAACAAAATTAGAGAAAAACAATAAAATCATTTAGTTATTATCTAAATTATATTTTAGCAATTTTTATTTTTTTTACAAAAAAATTTAAGCCATTATATATATATATATATTAAAACTATCCTTTAAAAAGTTTTATTCACCAAAAATTCATATTCATTTATCAAAATTTATTGATTTCATTCACTTTTAGTTTATTTTTCATTCAGTTTGACAGCCATGTTTCATTTTTTTTTAATTTTGCCTTTCCATGTGAATCCACATAATTTACATATCACAAAATAAAATTAATTGTCATTTCTCTTAGTTTAGCTGAATTTAAGCTTTTTTCTCGTTTCGCTTAATTGTTTGCCTTCATATGTCTTAACAATGTTAATTTTTTGTATGTGGAAAAATTACAGTTTGAAGATATCGTTAAGGTAGAAAGGCCACAAACCTTTGTAGAGGAATCGTTAGTTGAGAAGAAGGAAGATTCGTTTTCCTCAAACACGGATTCATCATCTTCTCATAGCCATTTCAGGAGCTCTAGTCCAGTGTCGGTCCTCGAAAGCAGTTCCTCATCGTCTCATACGACCAACACAACCTCACTTGTCCTCCCTGGAAAGCACGGTCGTCCACGCACAAAACGTCCTCGCCCACAGGTCCAGGAGAAAGATAGAGTCAACGAAAATGTTTTTGGGGCGGATTCGCGCCTCATCATTAGAATACCAAAGCAGTTTCTCTCCGACCACAGCAAGATGATAACCAAGAAGAAGAAGAAGAAGGCCAAGGTTGTTTCTTCATCTTCTTGGTCAGGGATTGATCTTGAAACCAATGGAAACAACAATGTAGATTCGTGTTCTTCAGAGCAGAATCCTATTAGGAAATGCATGCATTGCGAAGTCACCAAGACCCCACAGTGGAGACTCGGGCCTATGGGCCCAAAGACGCTTTGCAATGCTTGCGGAGTACGTTACAAATCTGGAAGGCTTTTCCCGGAGTACCGGCCAGCTGCTAGCCCAACGTTTACTCCAGCTCTTCACTCAAACTCCCACAAGAAGGTGGCTGAAATGAGAAACAAGAGATGCAGCAATGTAAGCTACACAAACGAAGAGAATGATCTGCAAGATCTGGTTCTGAACAATGCTTACATTGGCATAGGAGTAGGAAAGAGTCAGAGAGTAGAAAAGTTTTAGCTTTAGAAGAGATGGAGGAAGAGGAGCAATCAGTTGAGGAAGGAATCAAAAGTTAGATGAGAGTTGATTGTGTTGTATTTTGTATTATTTGTAGAGTGAATGGGCAAAACTCTTGAAACAAAGGAAGAGTAAGTTGGGGAAGAGCAGAAGATTTTGAAGAAACTAGTGAGAGTTAGGTGTTGAATTTTACATTAAATCTTCCTCTCTTTTTTCTTCCTTTCAATTCTTTGTATTTTTATTTTGAGGATTCTTTTTGTAGTTGATTTGTTTAGCTAAATTATTCTCTTTTTGTCTTTGTTAAAATCCATTGTTACAAACTGCTAGTTATTAGATTGTTTACTACCCTTGAAACTACATCTGATTTAACAAAGCTTAATACATGGCCTTTTCTTGCTAGCTAAATACATGTACATGGACCATGATATTATGAATGGTAAAGGCGAGAATTAGGGTTGCGTTTAAATCAGTGTACATAGTATTATATAAGTAATAATGTAAACTAAATGGAGGTGAGTGATTGAGTAACAATCAAGGTCTTTTCTTCGCAAATACTTCACAGACGAGCTCTAAATCCGTATATCTTTCTATGATGCCAGTTTGAGATAAGTGTTTCGTCCTTTACCAACCTTTCTAAACTCACCTATTGAGTCATTTCATGTTATACACACTATTCCTTTCTCCTTTTCCTTGGATTTATTCATCTCTTTTTAGTTCATAGTTATCGGAAATGTTTATTTTAGCATACTGTCCTTATTTCACGACTTTAATGAGTTTAACAAATATTTTTCTTCTCTTTTGTTTTTAGTTATTTTTTTATACTTTTTTATGAAGATTAAGGGGGTGATTAGTTGGTGATGTGACTTTAGGTTTATGCTTTAAAAATTATGTTGTAAGTACTTTAACTATGGCTTAAATTTGTTTTGTAATAGAAATATTTCCAAAGATATTGAAAGCACTAAATAAAGGGGATGATTGGTAAGGGCTGTATCTTTATGTTTTTTGCTGTAAAATTAGTCTGTAGAATTATTTGCTTTAATTTTTTTTTTTGCTGTAACTTTCTAAAGCACTATTTTTTTTGCTTTGGAAATAAAACTCTGTACAACCATATTTTGATTTTGTAGAGATATTTTTGCTGTAAGTGTTTTAAGGAAAGAAAAACTCGATTGGTTGACATATACAGCTCTAGATTAAATTTTGGCTGTCCAGAGTATCTACAGCCGCAACCAATCATCCCCAAAAACTGTAGAAAAATGGATTTATAAAGTTAAGATATTTCCTTTTCTAACTTTTCTGCTCTAGATTCATGTTTTAAAATTAAAGCATGATTGCTTTACAAAATAGCTTTAGAATTTTTTTAAAAAAATGGCTGTCTACAACATCTAGACCTCTTGCTAATTAACCCCTAACTTTCTGTATTTTTGAATCCAAAAACAAGTATGGAGCAATAACTATATAACATCTCTAAACATTATTTGGACATATTTTTTTAAAAAAGTTTTGCTTAATTGTCATTACCACACTCATTTTGAAAGAAAAATGATGATATATCTTAGTTAAAAAGATGACATGACTTCATTCTAATTATGATATGTATAAATTTAAAGGTAAATACTTTGATTTTTGGTAAGATTTTTAAAATAAGATAGTTACAGAATATGGGTACATAATGTAAGCGTAAAATACTTATAATTATTATTAACATTCTAAAAATATAAATTTAGATATCAATTTTATTAAAATGAACTTATAATAAAATTGGTAAATAATTTCGTATAATTATTTATATTTTTATCAAAATTAATTATAAAAGAATTTTAACAAACACACTATGACAATTTTGATCAAAATTTGAAAGTTTTACGAAATATTAAATATATTATATATGAATCCAAAAGTATATAGATTATTACTCGAGTTTTCAATCTATTGAATTTATCTGGATTTAAATGTTATGCAATAATTGTTGTGTGATGATTATTAATTTATTGAGATAAATAAAATAAATAAATTCTTGGATGTAATAAAATTTAAACAAAAATCTACTCAGCACTATATTTTTAATATATAAATATAAAATGGACGGTTTTTATTTTAACTTAATTTTACTTAATAAATATAAATAATTATTCATGATTTCATTTTATTTTTTAATTAATAAAGTTAAATTATATATTATATATTAAAGATTTATTTCTAAGCATGGCGTAGGAAACCAACTAGTCCTTAATAAATAAGAAGCTAAACTAAATCCTCATATTAATAAATTTCCTTAGGCACAATCAAAATTTAATTTATGTATATGGATTCCGAATCTAAAAAGAATTATGAAGCAATAACTATATCGTTGCTTGCTATATGAGCACGCTCTGAGTATCAATATACATTCAGTCTATAAAAGACTTGTTCATAAAATCATAACCATAAGATCAATCCCGTCTCCCCATTTTAACTAAAACATATCAGTTTTCTCATTTACCTATGTCGAATCAACAACCGTCGCAGCTGATTTCACTGCAGCAAGATGGTTTATACCTTCTCGACCTCAACAAAACAACATCGTTGAAGCTCAACTTGCCCTTTACATTACCGCCCCCGACCGAACCGGTTTGTATTCTTCATTGCCGTGGAATCATGTGTCTCACACTTGAAGGCAACAATGACCTAGCCATTTGGAACCCGGGTTCAAAAGAATTCAAGAGAATACCGATGCTTAAACAGGGTCAAACCACAAATCCTTTGGGATTCGGTTATGATCAAGTCTCTGATGATTACAAGATCGTGACTATAATCGATCGCAAAACCTTTATCTACACTTTCAAAGAAAAATCTTGGAGGGAAAGCGTACCACGAGATACTTCTCTTGATTGCAAATTTAAAAACCGGACTGGTACGGTTGAGGACCATTGTATGTATTGGATAGCAGACCGGTCGCACATTAAGAACCCTCGTAAGAAAAATACCATCCTATGTTTCGATTTTGTCAACGAAGAGTACAAAGAACTGGACCTTCCGATAAACTCTAAGCAGAACTTTAGTTCATGGTTAGGGGTTTTAAGGGGAGAGTTATACATAATCGAGCACTACCCATGTATAAATAATGACATATGTGTATGGCGTCAAATGAGTAGCGACAAGAAGATCAAGAAATGGCACAGCAACCCATGGATCAATATGACTAAACATCTTAAAGAATTTAAAAGCTTTGAAGTTATGTTTGCATGCATAGGAAGAAACGATGAAGTTTTCATAGTGGTGACAGATACAAGAAATGGAGACGAGAAGGTTATGGTGTACAATACGACTCGAGAGATGTTCATTGAAGTTCCATTTGGTAGTTCTTTGAAAGGGTTTAGGTGTATGAATGATTATATATGTCAGTAATATGACATCCAAATTTAAATGATTTATATTTTAAGAAAATTAGGCTATTAATCTAACTAATATTTATGATAATAATAATAAAATTATTTAATTATAAATTATTGTATAGTTAGTTTATAATTAAAAAATGTGCATAATATATTCTCACTTGAATAGTTCATATATAAAATCGGCTCCTCGTCAGGAATAGAACTTTCTCGTACATGACAAACTATCGTATATTTTAAGCAAAAAAAAAAGACAAACTATTATATATGTTGTCAAAAAAAGGACAAGCTATCATCTATAAAAACTAGGGTGAATTGGTGAAATATAGATAGTGGAAGAAAATTAAAGAATATAGCCATGTATCGATAAGTGTGTCAATTTGGTATGAAAAATGACAAGTTTCTCCTTCCCAGCGCGTGACCATTCGTCAATGCAAATTGTGATTCTATACTATACTATATTTACTAAGTACTTAGTATAGAGCAATCGATGCACAACAACAAATACATCACGAAGAAAAAATTGGAGAGAGAGAGAGAGAGAGAGAGAGATTATGAAGATTCGTTTCTATTATATGTTTCTTAGATATAATAGAATAAAACAAAATGTTCTATTTAAACTTCTTGAACTATTCATTTTCTTTAGAGGTGAATGATAAGAATCATAATCGTTGCAGAACATATGATGTGCAGAGGAGTTGGTGACATTATCGCCGGAGTTGTTCATTTCTAGTTGTGAAACTTAATACCATATCCTATACTATACCATATTGTTTATCTAAGTGGTATAGTTTTCGTATTACTGATTCATAGTGTTTAACTCATTCTTGGTCATTGTTGATTTCCAATGACATAGCATTGATATACTGTTGTTTGTAATTGCTAACTCTTGATCAATAAATATATACCAATTAATTCATAAAATGATACAATAATCAAATATAATACATGTTCTTTTATTGTGAAGTTACCTTTCTATTCTACATTCGCTAAATAGAATAGAATAAAACAAATATTAAATTGCAAAAAAAGGAATAATTACGAACTGAAAAAGGGAATATGATTAGCAGAGGATATAATTGAGTTTTCGGAGTTGATGAGAAGTAGAAAATATCATATAAGATGGAAAGGAAGAGGAAAAGGGTGGAAGGAGGTAAAGTGATTGCTGTGGTGGTGGAAGGAAAATGACGGTGATGATGGAAAAAGATGATGACGACAATGGCAGCGACGAATCAAGTAATATGTAACGATGGTGGTGGTGGTGGTGATGTTATAGATAAAAGTGATGGAAGTGAAGCAAGAAGTGGAATGATGGAAGATGAATAACATGAATTGTAAAAGGAGAAAAAAGTGAAGAATTTATGATGCGTGTGAGAAGAAGGGTAAAAAAACAATTAATATATAAAATACACACATATTCTAGCCAACACTTTGTTATGGTCATATCCCTAATTATATTTTTTTTATGGTTATTGGTGCCAATTTCTCTAAAAACTACTCTAAAAACTACTCATAACTTGTTGACTAACGTCGTTTCTTCAAATATTCTTTAATTCTCAAGTCAGAAATTAGCATGAAATGTATAAAAACTCAGGAAAGATATTCACCAACAAATATACTAAACGGGAAGAGTTTGTGGGGTTTCGGATATATTTGAATGTTCAGGTATCAAGCTAGCTCGAACTAATATTCAGAAGTCGCTTTGTAGTAAGGTTGCATCTCATCGTGAAGCTATTCACTGCTGTTGACATTACCTCTAGGAAAAACTGTGCTTAAAATTTCCTACGCGACATACATTATAGCTACATACAAATACATTGATCACTCAGTTCTAAGAAGTAAGAAGTAAGTAAACACAACCAATGAAAATCACAACCAGTGAATAATTTTAAAGACTATATTTGATTACACCATTTTAAATTTCTTACTATATATTATTTTACCTGTAAAACACAACCAACGAAAAATGATGTAAGCTTAAGAAGTTGCAATCATTTTGGATGCAAATTGAAATAGACTTTAAGAATTTTTCTCGAGCAAAATATCTCAAAAGCATAAGATCTAAAGTTTGTTTTTTTCAAAAAAAAAAAAAAAAAAAAAAAAAAAAATCTAAAGTTTGTACCTGAGGCTTTGGGACAAGTGGCAGTAATGGACAATTCAACTCAGCTAACCGGTAAACGGACCGACACTAAAGATTCAAACTGTGACGTGTCACCAGCATCCACATGGTGTTCTCTGATTGGCTTCATGGTTAGATCTCATATTACGTATTGTACAACAATTTTTAGTTTATAAATCGATGTAGACCATAACTCACTGCACTTTTTACAAACTATTGATCATCGTATTTATCTTGGGGGAAAATATGTGAGATTATACAAAATTGAAAAAAACCTTTAAGTTAATCTGGATAAGTTAATCTCCCATGTGCCACCAATATCTCCCTTGGCGTTAGACAGAGTGAAACCACGGTGAATTCAAATCAATGTGATAAAACAACTTGTATGGCTTAAAATGTAAAAGAGGACAAAACAATTCATATATAAGGGTATCATAAATTTATCTCGTATAAACATCTTATCAACGTACACGAGTTTTATTGTTTTGATTAGTTTCTTTGAAATGCTGGTAGATACTTAATGTCACATTAACGACTAAAAGACATATTATACCAAGTGGTCTGACATGGACTTTGTTTTTTTTTTAATTCCCCCAATTCAACTTCCATTCACCAATAGGAGTTAGAGTTACACATGATTTAAACCTCATAGAGAGACACACGGATAAACAAACTAACCTAGTATCACTTAAGATCACTTGATTAGATCCTACACTACCCGGTTGATGTTCGTTGTCCATTTCACTCCGATGAGACGAACTCCCCTACTAACAGGAAGAGCCCACCTCCTAGCCTCCTAAATTCGACCACGTGAGACGAGGACCTTACATCCGACCGAGATGAAATCTAGACCAGACAACTAATTACAAGAATAATGTGCTAATCACCAAAAGATAAGAGTGCTAAACATAGACAAACACTTCGACACCTCCCGGTACATTCTGGATTTGACCCATCACCACCGAACTTCGTGTCCCGCTCCTAAGCCAGAAAAGACGACACACAGCCGTATTGGAAAGTCGGACTAAACGATAGCAGAAACGAGACCGGTTCAGCCCACCCTAGCTTCAAATGGTGTAGGACCCGTACCGCTGACGAAGACGTAGAGCCACCGCCGGCGCTGGGAAGTAAAGCTCCACCGTGTACCCTCAGCAAAGCTAACTCTTCCGGTTCACTACTCCGACAGTGTTGACCTTGCGACACGTTTACAAACCATCTTCAGCCGCTTGTCATTTTCTCCTCCGTTCTTCTCACCGCCTCTCATGGAGGTAGATCTAAGACAGAGAAGGGATCCCACTGAGGTCACGCGCCGTCGTCGCAAAGAAGTCACTGCAGATCTGAAAACGGAAAATCAGATTTGTGGTCTTCTTCAGCCCTAAAAGCCGACCTCCCCCTAATCAGCAGCTCCACAGTCTCGCCGCTTTTCCACATCCGTCGTCGTGTCTCCTTTGACCGCTATGAGTCTCCGGTGACTAACGAGCAGATCTAGAATCGCATAAATATCGACTAAGGTTGAGCAGATCGGAAGAGGCAAAGGAAAAAAAGATATAAGGGGAAGAAGATGGTGGCCTCCGGTACCGGTAATACACCAGACTGGAGAAAAGGGTTACTATAGCTGGCGGTAGGGATGGCAATCAAGGACCTGGACCGCGGGCATGGCCCGTAAAAGCTTGCTGCAGGACCGGGATTGGGTCTCCATTTGATAAGCCCGCAAAATTGCGGGCCTCGTGGAACGGGCTCAAAGCAGGACGGGTTCAAAGCGGGACGGGCCGAAAGCGGGATGGGTTAAACCGCGGGATTTTGAAGACCCGCAATCCTAAGTCTCCATTTCTGCTTTCACGAGAGAGAGAGAGAGAGAGAGAGAGAGAGAGAGAGAAGGAGATTAGACATTATGGAGCTTCGTTGATGGTGGTTTCAGGGTCGATGATGCTTCCGGTCTCCCAAGCGCCTCTGATCTGCACCGGTGGAGCTTCTTCAAGCCATCATAAATGATAATAAAAACATTTGTTTTGTATAAGCTTAATGTATTGATCTTGTAAGAGTATGCTCGATCATGTGCAAGCTGAAACTCAATTCTTGTCTATGTTTGTTTGTGCATGTAGAAACAAGCAATGTAATATTCGATGTCCCACGGGATGGCCCGCGAAGGCCTGCATATTTCGCGGTACGGGATTGGGCAGCTAGTTTGAGGACCGCATCCCGCGCAGGACAGGCCCGCCGTGTACCGCCAAAAGCCAAACCCGCAGCGGTTCGGTTCGGGACGGGACGGGAGAGCCCAATTGCCATCCCTAGCTGGCGGCTGTGTATTGGGAAAGTTTAGGAGAGAGAGATAGGTCTTTTTGAGTGCACACTCGTTTTACATGGACTTTGTTTCTTACCACTGTGAAATGTGAAGTTTGGTTTAACCCTTGTAATATCTAAAAGTATTTTGGGAAAATTGTTTTCTTAAGCCAAAAAATGATAACTATATCTCATTAGGCTAATTTCTATTTTGTACCATTTTTTCTGTAATGTCCATTAGTATTTTCAAAAATAAAACAAATAAATAGTTTTACAAACAAAAAAAAATTGGAAAAATAGTAACTACTGATGAAATACCTATATTAATTTAGTGGTATTTTTTCAATTGTAAAAATGTTTAAATCATAATTTCAGATTGTGTTTTACAAAAAGTAAATTATAGTATTCTAAAAATATTTATAATACACATTTTGCACTTAACCTATCGCTCTAAATAGAAATCGGAATCTGCATGTTACTATAAATCTAAAATCTGTAGAAATTGAAATCCACAAATTACTATAAATCTAAAATCAGTAGAAATTGAAATCCACAAATTACTATAAATCTAAAATCAGTAGAAATTGAAATCCACAAATTACTATAAATCTAAAATCAGTAGAAATTGAAATCCACAAATTACTATAAATCTAAAATCGTAGAAATTGAAATCCACAAATTACTATAAATCTAAAATCAGTAGAAATTGAAATCCACAAATTACTATAAATCTAAAATCAGTAGAAATTGAAATCCACAAATTACTATAAATCTAAAATCGTAGAAATTGAAATCCACAAATTACTATAAATCTAAAATCGTAGAAATTGAAATCCACAAATTACTATAAATCTAAAATCGTAGAAATTGAAATCCACAAATTACTATAAATCTAAAATCGTAGAAATTGAAATCCACAAATTACTATAAATCTAAAATCGTAGAAATTGAAATCCACAAATTACTATAAATCTAAAATCGTAGAAATTGAAATCCACAAATTACTATAAATCTAAAATCGTAGAAATTGAAATCCACAAATTACTATAAATCTAAAATCGTAGAAATTGAAATCCACAAATTACTATAAATCTAAAATCAGTAGAAATTGAAATCCACAAATTACTATAAATCTAAAATCGTAGAAATTGAAATCCACAAATTACTATAAATCTAAAATCAGTAGAAATTGAAATCCACAAATTACTATAAATCTAAAATCGTAGAAATTGAAATCCACAAATTACTATAAATCTAAAATCGTAGAAATTGAAATCCACAAATTACTATAAATCTAAAATCGTAGAAATTGAAATCCACAAATTACTATAAATCTAAAATCGTAGAAATTGAAATCCACAAATTACTATAAATCTAAAATCAGTAGAAATTGAAATCCACAAATTACTATAAATCTAAAATCGTAGAAATTGAAATCCACAAATTACTATAAATCTAAAATCAGTAGAAATTGAAATCCACAAATTACTATAAATCTAAAATCGTAGAAATTGAAATCCACAAATTACTATAAATCTAAAATCGTAGAAATTGAAATCCACAAATTACTATAAATCTAAAATCGTAGAAATTGAAATCCACAAATTACTATAAATCTAAAATCAGTAGAAATTGAAATCCACAAATTACTATAAATCTAAAATCAGTAGAAATTGAAATCCACAAATTACTATAAATCTAAAATCAGTAGAAATTGAAATCCACAAATTACTATAAATCTAAAATCAGTAGAAATTGAAATCCACAAATTACTATAAATCTAAAATCAGTAGAAATTGAAATCCACAAATTACTATAAATCTAAAATCAGTAGAAATTGAAATCCACAAATTACTATAAATCTAAAATCAGTAGAAATTGAAATCCACAAATTACTATAAATCTAAAATCGTAGAAATTGAAATCCACAAATTACTATAAATCTAAAATCGTAGAAATTGAAATCCACAAATTACTATAAATCTAAAATCAGTAGAAATTGAAATCCACAAATTACTATAAATCTAAAATCGTAGAAATTGAAATCCACAAATTACTATAAATCTAAAATCGTAGAAATTGAAATCCACAAATTACTATAAATCTAAAATCGTAGAAATTGAAATCCACAAATTACTATAAATCTAAAATCGTAGAAATTGAAATCCACAAATTACTATAAATCTAAAATCGTAGAAATTGAAATCCACAAATTACTATAAATCTAAAATCGTAGAAATTGAAATCCACAAATTACTATAAATCTAAAATCAGTAGAAATTGAAATCCACAAATTACTATAAATCTAAAATCGTAGAAATTGAAATCCACAAATTACTATAAATCTAAAATCAGTAGAAATTGAAATCCACAAATTACTATAAATCTAAAATCGTAGAAATTGAAATCCACAAATTACTATAAATCTAAAATCAGTAGAAATTGAAATCCACAAATTACTATAAATCTAAAATCAGTAGAAATTGAAATCCACAAATTACTATAAATCTAAAATCGTAGAAATTGAAATCCACAAATTACTATAAATCTAAAATCGTAGAAATTGAAATCCACAAATTACTATAAATCTAAAATCGTAGAAATTGAAATCCACAAATTACTATAAATCTAAAATCGTAGAAATTGAAATCCACAAATTACTATAAATCTAAAATCAGTAGAAATTGAAATCCACAAATTACTATAAATCTAAAATCGTAGAAATTGAAATCCACAAATTACTATAAATCTAAAATCGTAGAAATTGAAATCCACAAATTACTATAAATCTAAAATCAGTAGAAATTGAAATCCACAAATTACTATAAATCTAAAATCGTAGAAATTGAAATCCACAAATTACTATAAATCTAAAATCGTAGAAATTGAAATCCACAAATTACTATAAATCTAAAATCAGTAGAAATTGAAATCCACAAATTACTATAAATCTAAAATCAGTAGAAATTGAAATCCACAAATTACTATAAATCTAAAATCATTTTTATGTTATTAGCTATAATAATATATTTTATAATAATATTAAATATTTCCAAATACATTACAATGATTTATTAATTGTAATTACGAATTTAAAATACAATTTTGATTTATTATTTTTAATTACGAATTAAAAATTAAAAATTTAAGAGCATTATTGCCATTTTGAAAATAATTAGTCTAATGAGACATAAAATATATAAGATTAGTCTAATGAGACATAGTTACCATTTTTTTGGTTTAAAAAAACAATTTTCCCAAGTATTTTTAATCAAAATTTACATAAATTTCTTGTAACTTGTATCTCCACATTCCTTTTCTAAAAAAAAAAAAAAAAACAAGAGTAGTGCAACAACAAACAAAAAGATCATCAACTTTAGACTCAACAAAGTTTCATACTTGGCTCTTCTCAAGACCATATAAAAACCAAAACACATATATATATAATAATAACCGTGCGATAGACATCGAACGGAGCACGATACCTCCCATTCTCGTTCGCGCACGTTAGCATCTATCCAAGCTGCACTATGATTGGCCGTTGTTGCGTCCCCATAAAAGCTTAGGGTGAGGTTACTCGCCACCGTCCCCCTCTCCCCCTTCTCACTCATCGGAAGAAATCCAGATCGTACGAATTTCCTACAGATTCAGCAGTTATGGATGAAGGAGAAGATTCGTTGCTCCGTCGCAATCGCCATTCGTCGCCATTGCCGCCACATCTATCTTCCAAAGTGCTTACATTGCCCACCGTGCTAACCCTTGGCCGTGTAGCTGCCGTTCCGATTCTCGTCGCGAGTACGTTGATTGATCTTTGGTCTCCGATGATTCGATTCTGAATCATCATCAGATCTAAAACGAGGAGCGAATTGTGATCATAATCCTTTTTTTTAAAAAAAGACAAGATTTCTTTTTCTTTCTCTGGTTGTTCTGTTCTGTCTGTTTTTTTTTGAAATTAGAGTTCTTTTTTGAATTGAGCTTTATTGCTATGAGTAGTACTTTCACTTGTTACACCCTTCACGAAAAGTCTTAATTTTTGTCGTTTATATTTGATTTATAATCTGAACTTTATGCACTATGCAGCCTTTTACGTTGACTGCTGGTGGGGGAGAACTGCCACGACGAGTATTTTCATTGCAGCAGCCATTACAGACTGGCTTGATGGATATATTGCAAGAAAGGTAACTTCATTTGTCTTATATTCATGTCTTTATGTGGATTCTTCTTACGGCAATGTTGTGCTTTTTCAGATGAGGTTAGGTTCTGCTTTTGGTGCTTTTTTGGATCCAGTGGCAGATAAGGTGAGACAAAAAGAGCCTTCCTTTTTTTTTTATGGCATTGAAATTTTTTTTGTCTTTTTTAAGTTTTTATCTTGTGGATGTGCAGCTTATGGTAGCAGCAACATTGATTTTGCTGTGTACTAAACCGATGGATACTGTTGTCTTAGGAACAGTTCCATGGTTAGTGACAGTACCTTCAATTGCCATTATTGGTAGAGAGGTAAGTTGTAGAAAGTTTTAATGTATTCTTAAATATCATTACTGCTCTTGGTTCTAAAGTATTATGTAATAATACTTTGCACTCTAGATTACTATGTCAGCAGTAAGAGAGTGGGCTGCATCTCAAAACGGCAAGCTTTCTCAGGTAAAAAATTTCAAATGGGTTCATTCTCTGAGAGTTCTTTTGTTACTCAACTCAGTATAAATGGTATCGTTGATGTTCTTAGGCTGTTGCTGTAAATAGCTTGGGAAAGTGGAAAACTGCAACGCAGATGATAGCGTTAACCATACTACTCGCAAGCCGGGATAGCAGTTTTGAGAGGCTACTACCGTCTGGTATTGGGTTGCTCTATGTATCAGCAGGGCTCTCTGTATGGTCTTTAGTTGTTTATATGAGACAGATAATAAGAGTATTGTTAAAGAAGAAGTAGCAACATTTTTATTTTTTCTTTCTGGCTTTTGCATTCAGTATATACACATAAGAATGGAAGACTTGCCCAGCGACATATTACATCTCTTGTTCATGAAGAACGCTGACTAACCTCTCTCTATCTGGGTACAAAACGGAACTAGCTGGGCAAGCACTATAAGATCCTTCTGATGCTTTAGTTCTGTTCTTAGCTTAGTACTCTTCCTCGCTCACCATCCACTCAGTTTATTGAAGCAGCAAGTAGCAACTTATGGGCCATGGAGGAAAGAAAAGCAAGTAGGTGCAGTTTCATTCTAGTTTGGAGACTTGCTTGGTATCATGAGATGATGAAAGACAGTTGTTGCTTGTGCCATGTAGATGCTTTTCCAATACTTTTCCGAGAATATAAATTATATACAAAACAAATATTTGGTTACAGTATCTCTATCTGCTTAGGGACGTGCTTCTGCTTGGGCTCGTTTCTTGTATCTTTCAGCTAGCTCTAGTGGATCTTGAGGTGTTTCGGTGTAAGCTTCGGTCTTTTGTATGTGAAAAAATTGGTCTTAGGATGAAAGAAAGATACACAAATCGAAACCTCTCTATGAATGAGAGCCATTAGCAACATAGACTTGTATGCTTGAATAGTGAAGGTCCTTCAAAATTGGGGTGTCATTGTTAAAACACTGGCTGTGTTTTTGTTTTCACTTTTAGTATAAAAGAACATAGTTACCATAAAGTTTTGGTAAAAAAGGAAATAAAATTTACAATTTAAGTTCAGAAAATAATCTAAACAAAGTATCAGACAAACCAAAAGATTATAGAAAAAAACATTTGTAAAGAAAGAAGCAAACAAAAACGAATTTCTGATTTGAAAAAAAAGGCCAAAAGATTATATTTTTGTTTATTATTGAGTAACCAAAAAAAAAGACTAGAAAATGGCATTTCCTGAGAGAGCACCACCTCCTCTGACAGAGACCGGAGTTCGAACACTCAAATTCGCAGAGTGGAGAAAAACAATAATCACAGTGATATCATCATGAAAATGTCTCCTGATGCCACGTTCTATCTTCTCCAAATCCGAATACCTCATCTCTCTCTTCTTTGCTGCTACTTGCAATGCAGCTTTCACTAACCTCCTAGCCACACCCTAAAAGAGACCACACAACAAAGATTCACTCAAAACATCAAAAGAGCAAAAATCTTGATGATGTGGAAAAAAAAAAGATTCTTACATTGCGTGGACAAGAGTTAACGATATCAACTGCTTCTTGGTTACTTAGTTGCTCCCATAAACCATCTGATGCAAATATAAGAAACTGATCTTCAAGGTGAATCTTATGAACTGCTATCGTCGGCTCAGCTCTCATTATAGGCTTCTCAAAACCTTCCGTTACTCTGAACTTAGGTAACAACGGCTCTTGGTTAAACTCTGCTCTCTTTAGGTACGCGTCACCTATGGATCTCGAAACCTGTATGATCCCTTTCACACGCCAGACTTTGTGCTTCAAGACCACTATGTTCGGGTCATTAGGATGCAACAAACGTAACTCCTCTCTCACGGACTCAATACTAGCGTTATGCTCTGAGGATAGCTGAACAGCCTTCATCTCTTTAAACGGACTCTGAAGCCTCCCCAAGACGACACGAGAGTCTCCAGCGTTTGCGACATACAACAGCCCGTTGCAAACAACACCAACCAAGCAACAAGCTCCCACAGAAGCGATCTGCGGTCTGGTCTTCCACTGCTCCTGAACCAAACCAAGAAACTCCTCCTCCGTCGCCACAAACGCTCTAGTGATCACATCAGGAGAGACCCCTCGCTGCTCAGACGCGCACCGTCTCATGTTATAGAACAACCTCTCGTTCACAAACCGAGCCGCCTCAGGACCTCCGTGACCATCATAAACGCCGACAAAAGTCGCCTCGGGACCAGACTCATGGAAACTAATAGGACCAGACTCCAACTGGCTATGGTCTTCAAGAAGGGAGTTCGCTTGAACCACCGCCATTGAGAACTCTCCGGTGAGGTGGCTGCCGGAATCTTTGTACCACAAGAGACCATCAAGACGGCCATTACCATCATCATCTGGAACCGAACCTTCTCCAACACCGAAAGGCCTCCAACAAGGTGTCACTATTCTCCTGAATGTTGTGGATACCATAACTCACATGTTCTATGTGTCTCTAACCAAAAGAACCAGCTACCAAATCGTTCATTAAATCAGTGCTTATAACTATATTATCAGACACAATCTTCTCGTCGGTTCCAACTCCGCAGACCCAGGAAACAGAACTCACAAATGTCAACAACATTAATCTGCATTCCACAAGTGTAAGATTCAGACAAAAGGGAATGGTAATCTATAAAGTTTTGAACTTTTTACAACATGTGAAACCAACCCAATAGGAATCTGAAGATTTCAACGATAACCCATGAATATGACCATTAAAAGACGGAAACTTTCAATTTACCTGATGAAATATCTGAAGGATGGATGAAAGAAGGTTCCTTTTTTTTTTTTGAATCTTTCACAAACTTGGTTTAGAAATTAGAATGATAATCCATCATTCGATTACAGATCAATGAAGGTGGAGAGAGGAGGAGAAAAGGGTTGATATAGAGAGAGAGATGATGATGATGAAGAAGAGAGAGAGAAACGGAGACGTTGGATTTGGGTTTTCAGAGAGAAAAAGTTGCGATACTTGCGGCCTTCGGAGTTTATGGTGTTTTTCTTTTTGACTTTTTAACGGTTTGACATTTTATTCTTGTAATAGTAACAACATTTAATACCACTTATTTTACTTTTGAGTTTTGATAATAATATATACACTGGAATCTGGTCACTACTCTTATCCAATTTG